>VOQJ01014890.1:24423-44005 GCA_015052665.1 Apistogramma diplotaenia
TTGGGGTTTGGGTGGGGGTTGGGGTTGGGGTTGGGGTGTGGTGTTAGGGTTAGGGGGTTAGGGTTAGGGTTAGGGGTTAGGGTTAGGGTTAGGGTTAGGGTTAGGGTTAGGGTTAGGGGTTAGGGTGGGGGGGTGGGGGTGGGGGGGGGGGGGGGGGGGGGGGGGGGGGGGGGGGGGGGGGAGGGGGGGGGGGGGGGGGGGGGAGAGGCAACATAATAAAACAATATAAATGATGAAAATGTAAAAATAATGAAAAACAATGGTGGCGAATTAAAGCGAGAAGGACAGACAGATGAGGAGGAAGATGCAGTTACCATGGAGACAGGGAGCTGACTGCATCCTCCCGTGCTTCTAAGAACCAAACACACAAACACACGCAGCAGCCCTCCTCTCGTCTATAAGGCGGCTGCGGAGAGGCGCGCTGATACACTGTTACATAACTCCGTCTCTCTCAGCAGTGTTACTGTCTTCTGTTTGCCTCCTATTGTCTCCTCACGCCGTGTGTGACGACCTGCTTCCACAGGCTCATTGATCTTTACTCTTCATCTTTACAGTGCAAACAATGCAAGATGCATCATCCGGAAAGATGCTACAAAAGTTAAGAACACTTCAGAGTTTCACAGGAATTTAGTTTAAATACATGTTCGCACAAGATTCAAGAAAGAAATCTAATTCATGGAGTCCCAGAAGGACCACAATACCTCACAGTAGGTTTTAACTTCTTCCTGTTTCAGTACAAGACTTCAGGCTTCTGCTGATCCAGTTTAATGGTCTGATACTAGCGTTAAATTGATAAGCTGCATCCCCGACCCCGAGGAAGAGCCTTTCTTTTATGTGCAAGGAAGCATCAGGCTGGACGAACACACAGCTCAGCGACTGGCCAAAGGTTTAATCTGGCTCACAGGGTGGCTTTGCCAAACAGAATCCTTTTATCTGTCATTAAACAGAAGGTGAAATGTAAAAACTGCAAATAAGCTGGCACTAATGTAAGATGAGCCAGACCTGAATAAGTAATAGATAATCAATAAAAATATATTTTTTTCAGTTTTCCCTTAAATAACAGAAAAAATGTTTTTAACCATGCATTGAATTAAACTATTCACCCGTGGGTGGTCTTTGACCTTTAACTTCAGGTCTTCTTCCAGAGGCCCGGGAGCTCGAGGGTTCTGTGTAACATCTTAGCTGTTCCCAGGATTTCGCTCTTCTGGACAGAGATCTCAGAGATTCCTGGAGCCACTCTCCCAGAGTGGGGGGGGGTCACTGATTACCATGGAGACCACGGTTGCCTTCCCCCTCCACGTCCTCTCGAGCTCTTCTCTAAGTGTTTCAAGCTTCTCGTGTCCCTTCTTTTAAATGTTGCCGTCACTTCGTGTTGCTACATCTGTCACTACTGCTTTCTCCCTCTGATTTTCTCACAGACGTTCCTGTAAAGCAGCGTTTCTCAGACTGTGGGGCACGGGGTCATGACAGGTGGGGATGGAACGACCTGGGAGAAAAGTCACGCGGAACAAATGTTGAACATCAGATTAATTCTCACAGCGGAACACGGGAGCGTTAGCAGGGACATTAGCACAGCAACCAGCGAAACTCACCACCGTTACCTTCTGCCGTGCATGCAGAGCCACCGTGCCACCACTGACGGGGGGGACACCCCCAAACGTCCAGGCCCAGGTTACCAATCCATCTATTCTACATTCACTAAAGAATCACCAAATAACCTAACATGCACATCTGTGGACTGTGGGAGGAAGCCGGAGTACGTGAAGAGAGAGCCCACATGCAAACGCCATCATCTGCCATTCAAACCAAACCCTCTTTGGACAGTGTTCATCGCTCTGTGCCACCCAGCCTCTGACTTAGGAGAGTGTCTTTCAAAAGCCCCCAATCACATAATTATAGGGATTACAGTACTTCGACCTCACAGGGTCGACATGGCAAAGCGAAACACCTCCAACCTATTGACCCTTTTGCTGTGAGCTTTGTGCATTCAGCCATGCAACATTAGCTCCACTGCTACCAGCCTGTGTGGCTTACTGAACACAGAGTACATCGGCCCTTTGCCAGACCGATATCTGATGCCAGTACCAGATTAGTAAAGGGGACAAAAGGAAAACACATACACAGATATGGCTTTTGTCACAATCTTTCATAAAAATGGTTATTATACCGTTCTGTGTGGGAGCCTTTGCAGATCACAAAGCGTTTCACTCTAATTTCTACAGCAGTAAACACACCATTTAAACTTCATCACCAATTAAGCTGTTTAAAAGACAATGAAAACAAGCAACACCTGCATGTGCTACTGCCATTCTTCCTCAGATGGCATTTAAAGCACCTTCCTGCAGTGGCATTACAGCATGATGATAACAGAGTGGAGCCCAGATGTTGAGGAGCAGCTCGTTCTACAAAGACACAATGCATTACTTTAAAATACCTCAACATACTGTGGAAAAGGACACAGTGTACTTCATTGTTTAGCAAATTGGATAAAATACCATATGCAAAAGCACTGGTTTGGTCCTTAAAATGTCCCACTGTGTGACTTTGTACTTATTAAGGCTTAAAATGTACATGCAAAGAGAAACACAGCGAGAAGAGGAAATTGGCTAAACACCATCTTTATAAATAAGCGATGAGCTGATTTACTGTACCGGGAATACCGCAGCAACAGGCACTAATCAAATGATCACTCTTCCACCGGCTCCAGGCTGTCACATCCAACATTGACAACATGGCATCAGCCTGTTTTCTTGTTTGGGCTCAGTCGGAGCTGCTCGTGTGCAGACGGCTAAACAAAAACCTTGATAAAGTGGTGATAACATTTGGCCTCGAGCGCAGGGTGAACATGACAGGCTCCAGCACACATCAGCGCCAAACGCCGATCTGATTTACATGGACAACGTTTCTGTGCAATTCGGCCTTTCGTCAGGTCACGAAGAGCAGCTGCACTGCTGAGTTCATGCGCATATGAGCAGCTTTATACCTTTTATGAGACACACTTTACATTTATGATTGGATAGAAGAGTTTTACAGTGAGAGGAAAATAAAAACCCTGAGGTTTAACGAGGACCCAGTTTTGCTTATTTCCTGTTGAGTTGTGCAGGTTTACGGTAAACTGATGGACTGGTGTTTATAGAGTGCTTTTCTACTCTGAGCACTCACAGTGCTTTTTATTGTAGACCACGCCCCCTTTATTCTACGTGTTTAAGCACTTTCTACATGTCACACGTGCTCTGGATGCAGAGGGCGATCTAACCCAAGGAGACTTCAGTACGTGGAATTGAGGCGCTAGGAATCAAACTACCAACCTTCTGAGCTGGTAGGAATGAGCTAAGTGTCATATAATGAGGTGTAATAAATCAAGGGGTTGCCACTATGGAAACTTGTTTCTGCCATTGAAAAATGTAAATAACTTGCCATCCGTGAGTCCAGTTTTTGGGCTACTATCTTGAAATTCTGAGTCACATGTGTTGAAAGTGTGATTTGATAGCTTGAAAATTCAACTTACTCCAGAGTTTGAGATACCGAACACAACATTTTGACTTAGCTCTACCAGGCATTCCCACTTCACCACAGAACTGAACATATTTATGCTGCAAATGATGCTTTTGGTCATAATAGATTTTTTTTGGATACTGGTCAGGCTCAGAGGCCTGCGGGTACTTTTATGGATCACCAGGAAGCTGCTGCTGATAGCTGTCTGCTGGGTCTCACCTCAGTTACATGAAACACTGAACTGGACCTCTTGTTTGCATTGTCGGTGCCTTTAGATTCATCACATAATGGAATCATTTGATGGATAATATGGATGGCAGCAGCTGATAAGTTGGTACTCTACTCTCGTCCAAACATGGTCACTTCTGGCTCCCAGAAAGCCAACATGGTGGTCACCAAAATGCTGTTGTTAAAGCTTTTTAGTCCAAAGGTCAAAGGGTACCATCATGGTGGCTACATTTATCTCGTATTTCCAGTCTGAGGTTTAGTGGGGGGTTTTTTTCCCCACAGAGCCACAGAAGAAGTTAGTTTTGGTGACTCTGATAGCGCAGAAACTCAAAATGGACCAGTGGGTGCTTCCAGAAAAAGTCGTTTCACACCCACCAACCCTCCCACACACACAGAAACACAGACAGCAGAAGCTAACCACCTCTTAGACCACTGAGGCATTAACAAAGCCCATCTGTTCGACATCTCTCCTCCTCCGCACTTGCCTGTTAACACTTTCCCTCCTTTGCCTTTATGACTCCTACATCATCTGCTTTAGTCTCTTTGCCTCCTCCTTTTCTCCCTCTGTTGCTCCTTAATTTCCACCTTACAATTACCCTCTTTTTTGCTGAGTCACTCCCTCTGACGCGACAGAAAAATAAGCCTAATTACAAAGCTGCCATTACAGGAATGACAGTGAGGAGGTCAAAGGTCAGAGGCCGTGGCACCCAGACGGAGAAGACAGCCTTCTCTCCAGCTGACATAAATCCTGTTTGGAAGGGAATGAGGCAATCGAGGAGAGTAAAGGTTGGCAGGCGGAGTCGGCTCGTCTATCAGGCTGAACGGCTGCCAAAACACTCAGACGCCATCTTGGACTATAGACGGATAAAAGGCTGGATTGATGGCAGGCTGTTGAGCCAAAATGTAATAAGCCTGGTTCAGAGAAAAGCAAACATTCATAACTCCCATCAATATTTCCAAATTTAAGACAATTCTGGCCTTTTACGTTTTAAATTTTATTAGGTGATTAAGGGTGATTAAGTGTTCTCGATTACCCTCCAACCAGCACGCTGTGCTCTTAGTCTCCAGTTCACTGCATTTATGGAAAGAACGGCTGAGCTGTCTAGTTCACAATTATTGGTATGATGCATTCAAGGACTCAAAGCGCACACACTGCAGCAGCTCCGAAACCACTTTAAACCATTAAAACAAGCTTCATTTACTGTCACTGTGAAGGAGCTCTGCACTCGGCTGTTTTTCACTGCAGGTCGTTCCATTTGAATGAAGTATTAATGCTACCATGGGCCATAAGCACGCTACCCAAAACCATCTGCAGCCCAGACTGACTCATCTTTGTTCGGCACCTTTGAAAATGCCTTCAGCCACATGCAGGGTTCCCCTTTGTCGTCATTCAGCTGCGAGCACCCATTCATTCAGCAAGTTTGCATTTCAAGTGCGAAGCTGACAGGAACCTGGCACCGTGAGACACGTGCGGGTTCAAATGAGCTGCTCGGTTCAAGTTACGAGGAGGTTTATGGAAGGATGCAGGTACAGGACACGTGGACGGAACTGGGCAGACCGCCGACCAACGAGATTCAGCAAAGCAACAGCGACTGAATGATCAAGCACAGATGCACGACCCTTAAAGCTCAGGGTTGGAGAGGTGCGGCTCGCCTGGACAAACAAAATAAATCAAATATGACTGCAGAGCTTTCAGGTACATAAAAAAAATATTTGCTACAAAGCCGAGTGAAGTGGGAAAATCCCAAGGAGACGTTTAGGCTTCGATTCCATCCCGTGCTGCTCAGCGCTGCTTTTACATGATTCACAAGCTTTTATAATCACCTGTAGTGTCCTTTGCTGTCAGGTGGAAGTGATTTTGTTACACAGTGCCGAGCCCCTCGTCTCAGAGCCAGGTTCCTACACACGCTCCGCTTATTTTAACAGCAGCCACGCTTATATCGGCTGGTGAATGTTCAGGAAAATTATGCAAGATTTCGCCGTTAGCTTCATGACAAGAAACTCAAACATTCATTGCTCCTTGCAGCTTTACTTAGCCGAGGAATTATGAGTCGACTCGTGGCGGTTTACTCCTCAGAGGGAAGATGTGAGGCGCAGCAGGCTTTCAATTACCACACCGAGGGAGAGGGAGGTGTGCTTGATAGACCTGCAGCAAATCAGGATGAAAGACTGTGAGAAGGGAGCGATAGCTTTTTGATATTTTATGGCACGCAGGGCTGGAAAATCAGTGTGAGGGGATAAAGGTACATCTACAGAGACAGAGGGGCCAAGAGGAAGAGGAAGAGGCGAGGAAAGGTAAGACAGCCAGAGGGACAGAGAGGGCGAGACCAGTGAAATTATACAGTTTTGGAAAATAAACCAACAAATTACATTATTTATTTAGACCCCCCCCCCAAAAAATATGATGCTTGATGCTTTATTTAGACCAAATGTCACAGTATTAAACCTATGATGCTTTACTGAGCTCAGCTATTGTGATGGCACTCATGTTAAGTCCTTAAAAGGAACATAAGCGGCTGCTTCAGTCTTTGTGTTTTGAAGCAGGATGTGAGAAGTGAGGGGCGGGTCTGAGTGACACCGACCACGCTGTAAAGCATGTTTAATCGTGTGAGTATGAAGCAGGAATAAGTCCAACACTCGGTCTCGTCCAGCTTCATTTTTGGCCTCAATCAAATCCAGAGAGGAATATTAAAGTATGTGCACAGTTAACGAGCTCATCAGACTATCTGTCAATAAAACATAATTATTTTAGAAAGTTGTCAAAAATGTGTGTAAAACTAAAAATTACATTATCTATTTGTCAAATGACAAACTGAATTCACACCTTACATCCAAATTTGAGCACGATTTCCTCTCAGAGTCATTTTTTTTAACAAGCTCCTTTGATAGATGCATTTTATTTCTTCTAAAAGATGTTTAACTATAAGAAAATTGGCTGGTTTTCTGTGCTTGCTGTGAACTACTGATCCCACAGGAAGGCAGAATCAGGATGAGAGGGAAAAAATACCAGAAGCATGAATCAGTCCCCTGTGGAAACCACAAAGCTTTGAGGACGGAGGTCTTTGGAGGACTGCTTGCTCCCGTTATCGCAGTTTAAACTGTTCCTCAAAGCCTCTCTAAATGATTTCTACAGAGATTGTAATCCAGACAGGACAGGAAAAGATCGGATCAGGACGGTGAATTAGAAGGAGGAGGGCCGAGAAAGAAAAGGGAGATGAAAGAGGAGGAGAAAAGGCAGGAAAAGCCAAAGACCGGAGGACATGAAAGGGTAGAGAAGAACCAAACAGGAGCCGAGGATCAGTGCAAAGCTCCTGCTTCACATGTTGCATAATAATTCCAGCAGGTTTCACTGCTCTGCAGACGCATATTTAACTCTCAGGAGGCCACATTCGGATTCCAGCAGGAAGCCCTTGACCAGCTGCACTGCAGCAGCTCACAGACAACACAAGCACCAACCAACACTCGTGAATTATTAACAACGGCGGCAGCGGGAGGAGAGCAGGTGAATGCAGCAGCAGTCAAAGCCACGGATCACCTCATGAACTCCAGCCTTTCACTGATGAAGATCTGATAATGTCAAACACACTGTAATCACACAACCTCATTTATTAATACAGAAAAGCTCCTGTTTACACAGTTTTATATGAATCTTCATATAACACTTTAGAAGGCCTCGTTTTATTGTCAGCGACTTTGTTTTCAAAACATCTGCAGGCATAAAGCGAGCAGCAGCAACCAAAGCTCAAAACTAAAGCCAACGTTCAAATATCAAAAGCTGCAGTTCCTCTAGTGGCCACACGAGGCTGCCTCTAGAAGTGAGTCGATCACCACAGAGTCCTGCGTTAAGCAAGAAACAGGCTCACAGGTCACTATAGAATAGTTTAACTCTTCATCACAACTACAGCGGGTCTTCTTTATTATGTGGGTTTATTTAAGGCTTACAGTTAGTTACTTTGATGGTGCTGACACAGCATCTGTTAAACTCAGCAAAAACTGGTAACTTTGTTTCAGAAAGGACAGTGAAGTTTAAAGATATTTCAGTCTGATCAAAGCAAAAAGAACAGAAATAACCAAGAAAACAAAACAGCAGGAAACTCAGTGGGTTTTTAATGTCTTTTCAGCCCCCGAGGTGGGAACAATCAATGCCCGATCATAGCTGCTCCATAAGCAAAGTGATCCATAACCACCCCTGTTTGTGTCCTTGGAGTCCAAACGCTCGGGACCAATACGCAGAAGACAGAGAGGCGGTGAAACGGAAACACACACACACACACACACACACACACACACACACACACACACACACACTGCAGCTAATTAAGCTTCAAAATTCCGGTTTCTGCTTTTCATCTTCATCCGTCTGCAGAGCTGCTCGCTGAAGGTTAACGACACATGGAGATGTTTGTTGACATTTCTCTTTCTGACGCGCTAACACCTCAACACAATGTTCTATGAAGCCACGAACAGAGAAACTGCACTGATCATATTCACTGGTCCTGCGGGCCACTCTTATCTTTTCTTTTAATAAACACGACATCATTTATAAAAACATCATACGTTAAACTGCTGCAGCAGCATTTATTCATACCAATGAAACATTAACTTGCAAAGGATCACTTACTGCTACTACAACACTCATAAAAAGGATGCCACATTACACCCGGAGCCTCGGCAGTGGGCGAAGGTGTGAAAAAAAGGGAAAAATAAAATGGAACAGCGAGAACTGAGATGTTCGGGCGGACAAAGAGACTTCAGAGATGCACCAGACTGATGTGGAATCTGAAAGAACAGACTTCAGAGAAAGGCGGGCGCCTCAGACCTCTGATACGGCTCTGCTGGAGCCATTAACCTTTTCATTTGTACTCAGGCCACGCAGCCCCACGTGAAGCAGACGGCAGCCTGCTCGTCCCGTCAGCGCGCACTAGTCACGAATCACAGGATGCACAATGAATACTAAACCCTTTCACGCTGATCACGCCAACAGATGCTTCCCAGTGAGTAACGGAACCCCGGCTGCATAAATGCAGCAGGTTTTATGATCCTAATGTCACATAGCTTTCTGCCACTATAGAAACGTTAAGCCCACGCAGGCAGAGCCACGCAGTGATGAAAAGTCCAATAAGCCACCAAACAAATGTCTGAAAATATGAAAATTATAATTATTATTTCGAGTTTCTAAAACATAAACTTATAACACTTCAGCTAAATCTGTCCTCGTGAAAAGAAGTTCAAACGTTTATTACAACAATAATTTTCGCAAATTCATGTTGTATTTATTCATTAATAATTGACTCCACGCTGCATGTCCCCTCTGACTGCTCCTGTTTACCAGAAATATATTTTATCTGCACGGCTCAGACTGCATCAGACCAGTCAGCCGTCCGACTCTCGGCTCCGACTCGGCTTCATTCAGGGCACGAGGCTTTTTGCGCTCGAGCCCTGCGGGGCTGCCCTGTTGTGCTCTCCAGAAAGCTGCTTTTGGATTGATGGGGGCAATAACAAAGCCAAGCGAAGGGACGCGCGCTGCTACAGAAGGCGGCCGTAATGCAGAGAGCTCCTCTGAGTTGGGTTTTTGGGAGTTGGAAATATGACAGAGAGCGCGGGAGAGTGATGGCGCTGCGGGATAAAATGAGAGAGGGGGAAGCACAGCGGAGACTGATGGTGCCACATTACAAAGGCATGCTGCATACTAATGTGACAGAAAACAATCACAGAGGGACGGACTAGAGGCATTACAATATTTCATCAAGTCATGCGCTGCAGTTGCTAAGAAATGGTGCCTTTAAGCCTGAGTTTGATCCAGCGGGGTTCATGAGATGCTGGATGCGAAAGAAAAGTTGGCATTGTTGTGATGTTTACCTTTTTCAGGCTGTGGCTCAAACTTGAGGCACAAAGATACAGAAATGTCACAGGAGCACGATGGTGCAGCACCGGGGAAAAGGTTTAGTGTCGGGCAGCATTTTAGGACGCAGTCAGGTCATTACAAAAGATGAGCCTTTATTGAGCAAAAGCAAAAAGAAACTACAAAATCTACAAGAGCAAAAAGCAAAAAGAAAAGCAAGCGGACGGAGCTGTTTCCACAGAGGGCAAACTTTAAAGCAAAAGGAAGGAGGTGCCGACAAAGATGGATACAAAGCACAGGAAGCACACAAAGCAGGAAGTGAGGACAAACAGAACAACAACACACAATACCAATAAAGTGAAAACAAGCCCCACAACAGAACCTACAACAAACCAATATCGCAGCTGCGCGACGCTGGAGGCAAGTGAGCCACAGTCGGAGATCACCCGCCCACAGCTGACCGCGATTCTTCCACAGACACGCGTCACAACGTGTGGCCTGAAGGCCAGAAACGGCCAGTTCGGCCCAGTGGGTGACTCTGCAAGTTGTGAAAACTGCAGTGTCAGTGTTAAACTGCAGGTCAGTGGTTTACTCCGGTTTTTAAATAAATGCAGTGATGCCAGCACACCTCCACCTGCTCCCAGAGTCCAGAGACTCCCGCCTGACCTCACAGCGATCCGTGACGTAATCGCACCCTCAGCTGGACTTATGGTTTCAGCTTTTTGAATTTCTTTGCCATGTTTCAGGTTTGCAGAAAGGACTTTATGGAAAAATTTGGATTCTCCTGCTGCTGTGGCATTAATGTACGCATTAATCATCCACACTGGACCGTAAATAGCAGAGCGGTGCGGCATTGTGCAACAACCGCAATGGCATTATTGATTCTGGGCTGATTTGAACTTTGCGGCAGCAGAAACATTAAATGTGTCCTGGAATCAAAAATATTAATCTATTCAGGATGACAAAACCCCCAGAAATAATGTTCCAACCTCTCTAAATGATAGCTAACGTTAATGCTGCACTCCATGGAGCATAAAAGCTGAACCAGCCTTATGTAAGTGGAAAAAAAATAAACTGGCTCGGTTGTAACTCTTCTGCTGAGCATCGATTTTCTTGTCCTAGAGGATGAATAGTGTGCAATCACCGCGACCAGTTGTTTTTGCAGCTGCACACAAACACACACAGGCACACGCTTCGATCACTCTGACGTATTTAGAGCCGAGCAGAGCGTCCCCGTCTGCAGCGTCAGTGTGTCAACATGTCAGTGTGGCTGCCGAACGGGGCTTTTATTTTGAAAGCGGGAGCCTGGGGGTCAGAGCACGGGGAGAGAATAAATCATTAGCATGCAGAGCTAGCCACTTTGGAAAAAAGTTGGTAAACATTTTCCAAACACAGTATGCAAAGTGATATGTGGGAAATGAATTTAAAGGCTCTTAATGTGGGTGAACACACCTGACTGTCGGGCCAAACCCGCTTTATTCCTGCACGGTAAGCCTGGCAGTCTGTGATTAGGGTTTATTTGCACATTAAGGCTGTGTTTTATGTAAAATCCCTGACATGTTTGTATAATATTTTACATTAAATGACATTTAATTATATTCATGCTGAGTTTATAACGTGTGAGTGAGCCGGGTTATCGGTCTCCCCCACCTTCAGCCCGTCACCTCCTGGCCTCACCTCTGTGCTTAGAGTAGAAACAGGCAAGTTTGATTTTGCTTCATCATTATTAAGTAAATGCTGTCTGCACAATGTGGTGAATACACAATGACGACGCGACTGTATTCCCCTACAACCGGGTACAAACACCGACTGTATATAAAAGATGGACACAGCTTTCGCCTCTTAAGCCTGCAGACGTCTCTGGTCACATCACACAGCCTCTCGGTGATGATTCAGGATCGAAAACGCTTCTTCGACAGCCTCCAACAGAGAACGGCACAAAACTGCTCAACAGAAACTGCAAACGTGTTTCACCACTTTAAGCAAAAACACGTCTAATTTCTTCCTTTCTTATGATGATTTTTATTTCTGGATGGTGACAAAATAACCCTCCTCTATGTGTTCCAGGCTGTGATATGCAGTGTATTGATTACATCAACACAGCCCGCTATGCGACATCTTTGACCCCCCCACCCCCGGATTTCTCTCAGCCAATAGGATGCTCTCTGCCCCGGGCAACAGACTCTTGATCTTCTTCCAGCTTTCATTGATTTCTGACTGAATTCCCTTACAGCGCCGCAGCCACACCATCAGCACGCAGCTCGGAGGTCAAAGGGCAAAGTGATGAACTGTCTTGGAAACAAAAGGAGAGGCGAGCTTCTGCTCACGTGCGAAGCCCTCAGGGACGATCAATTATTAAGCGAACCAACCAGCGCTCAGCCCGGCCCGCGTGCGTGCGTGTGTGCGCGCGTTTGCATGGCGCCTGCCTTCATTTCACACGTGTGTGGTTGCCAGGACAACACGTCCCTCGAACGGGGAGAGAGAGGCGTGTTTGATCGGGAAGCAGCAGAGAGCAGAGGCAGACTGATTATCATCCCTTTTATCCTCGGTCGTTGTTCAGAATAACATCTTTATGCCTTTTTAAATCTGATTATTGACACGTTATTTTTCTCATTCTTCACATTTCTTTGCCTCCTGTCGCCGTAATTTGAATTTAAGAAAGACACACTGTGCTCCCATCTGCTGCTGCTCCTCCTCTTAATAGCAGCTTCTCCAACCCGTCGCTCTCACTACATCATTCTCTCTAATTATCTCCGCTGCGCTTCCTCTCTCCCGCGCTCTCTTCTCTTATCATCCAGCGTCGAATGAAAGTCCACGGTCAACACAAACAAGAGGCTGCAAGCTGAGACAGAATCTGCAGAGAGCACTAAGAAGCAGTGAAGTCAGTCTGTTTTTCCACAGCAAAGAAAAACATGAAAACATCCCTTTGGTTAACTCTTTATCCAGCGCAGGGTTGAAGAAAGGCAACTAAAGTGCAACAGGCTGCAAAATCTCAGGCTCTCTTTCATGAACTCATTCAGTGTATCAGTCATAAAAAAAAAAACTTGAGAAAAAAGTACTAAAATGTCCAGTTTGGCCTGATTAACAGTCCCAATCCCCCAGATCCTGGATTCATGGACGTGCAGGACAAGAGCTTACTCAGTCTCAGGACCCACAAATAAGTTTTCCTCGAGAAATGTTCAGATTTAAAAAAGAGATGAAGGCAAGAATAATAAGAATGAATAAGATTTGACAATCACAACACTAATTTCAAACCGGCGTCCAAGAAAATACTCAATACTCAGTCACAAGCAGTAAAACTAGAAGCTTTTGGTGACTTGGCACCACATTTCAGTGCAGATCAGTAAAAGCTGCTAACTGTGTGCTGCTGCAACCAGAGACAGAAACACTTTTTATGAATGAATAACTGTGACACCCTGTTAAATCAACAGGACTGATTACACCTTTCAATACCAAAATCCTGAAAACACTGTGATACTTTTATATTATGTAACATAATTAATCAGCTTAGTTTCAAATGGAAGTGAATGTATGAATGTGGTGTGAATGGGTGAATGTAAACGTGTTGTATAAAGCGCTTTGAGTGCTCAGAGTAGAAAAGCTAAGAACTAGTCCATTTACTATATCCAGTACCATAGACATGCAACTGATAGTAAAAATTACTACTGAATAGAGACTCAACAGTATCAATGCTAACAGCGCTGTGTTCGCCTCACCTGGGCAGGTACACAGCCCCGCCCACACCAGCATGAACAGCAGCACCTTGAGGACTGACACTCTGGGGTTTCATGGGGTCAGAAAAGCTCTCGCTTCAACGTTACTGAAATATTAAACAGTTATGGTGAACATGGAGCCCACTAACTCTCAGTGATCAGCAGGTGTTGGGTCGATGCAGCAAAGCAACAAACAAAACTTTACAAAGAAATAAACACACAAATTAACACACACAGTTACTAATTGTAAGCCCGTGAGGACAAAAAGGGGTTGAGTTTGTTCTTGACTGAAGGCACACTTGTAACTGATCCCAGGTCAGCAGGCAGCTCCCAAAGATCAGGAGCACAGTGAGTGAAGGCACCCTCAGATCTGAATCTGGGACCAGTTAAAAGAGCTGCTCAGCAGAGAATCTGCTACAGACACAGAGCTTTATGAAGCATTTTACTGAACCGGGAGCCAATGAAGTGACTTCATTAGCAACATGATCAAAAAGGTGAAGTCAGATTTGGATTAGATGTGAATTCATGGATCGATTTCTCAGAATCGGTTTGAGATTTAAAAAATACAAGTTAAAGAAAAGAAAAATTACATTTTTAAGTTGTAGCCACATTAGCTATCAGGAGTTTTACTGACCTCTTTAAAAGTCCCCATAAAGGGCCGTTCACATGTTCACGTGTGAGGGTGGGGCTGCCTGCAGTGATGCTGTAGGCTAAGACAGTGCTGCTGGCATCTATGTGAGCATCTAATCTGATCTGTTTTTAAACATATATGTTTTTGGGTCTTTTTAGCCCCATGTCGGGGCAGAGTAGCAGCACAGGGCTAAACCAGTGAGTATCGACCTTTTTGATTCAGCACTCAGAGCGAAACTGTGGCTGAACCAATGAAACACAGCGGACTTATTAAAGCTTCTGCCGCACGACAGAAAGGACGAGTGATTCATCTGTGATTACATTCATATTTTTATCGATAGAAAATCCTGCTAAATTATTGTCAATAAAACCTGTAACTTCCTGCACCTTTCACTCCCCTAATTCTCTCTAATTAATCCCTGTGTCCCTTCACATTCAAAGTCTTCCAGACACGACATCTTGGTGGCAGTCAAAGGAAATCAAACTGGTGGTTCAGTGGTTGATCGTCGCTCCAGCCTCACCTATGGTCACGAGCTCTGTGTAATTACTGAACGAATGAGATCGCAGATACGAATGGCGGAAATGAGTTTCCTCCGAAGGGTGGCTGCGCTCTCCCTTACAGATGGGTGAAGACTTTGGTCATTCAGGCTCCTCCACCTCGAAGCGAGCCAGTGGAGGTGGTTCGGGGAGCTGAGTAGGACACCGCAGGTATCCGCCTCAAACCCGGGAGAGGCTGTTTGCCTCGGCTGGCCTGGAAATGCCTCTGAGTCGACCTGAGCCTCTTTCATGGATGGATAATACTTTCAATCATTTTTTTTTACTGATGAAATATTAAACTCAGCATTTCCTGAGCATATCTTTCACAATAAAAGCCTCACAGTCACTTCAGTTGTTTTTTTTTGTTCATGAACTGTCTCCAGTTGCTTCGACTTTACTGTTTTTTTAAAGACTTACACTAAGCTACTCAGTGACTCAAAGGCCTCTCTTTCATATCTTGTTCATTCTTCTTCCTCTTCAGTCTTGCACATTTGTGCATCTGGGTATTGATCTCTGCTCTCTGGTGCTCATGTTTAATTCAGCGGGACAGACCGAGGTGTCCCATTTCCTGCCCCTGCTAGGCGGCCATCTTGGTTGGTGGCACTGCGGCTCGGCGTCACACTGCCAGTGCTCGCTTAGCTCATCTCTGGTTTTTATTTTCCCATCTGCTAAAGTGCACGCGCGCACACACACACACACACACACACACACACACACACACACACGCTGGGATGTGTCCCAGATTTACGTCTCAGCAGGCAACAAGTTCAAATCAAGTTTTAATGTTCCCACTCCTCACGTCTGATTGGCTGCTCACATGTGAGCGAGGAGTGGAAAACAAGGAGGTTTTTTATGCTCTGACTTTAGACTCCATCTTTCTGCTTGCGAGGCTTCTGTCACAGACAAGATGAACCCGGTTTAATGAGCCAAACTGTAAAAAACTTACAAAGCCACAACATATCATCTGTTGAGCTTTGCCTAATTCAGCTTGTTCTGCCATCTCACCATGATTACAGATGAAAACGTCTGTAAACTACCATTTTCAGTCGGTAATTGTCTGAGAGAGATTCAACATAGCATAAACCTCATATGAAATACAGTCACTTTGGCATTTTGAAGCCTCACCTTTTGGAGCCAGAAGTGGCCACACATGAATAAGAGGTTGGAGTGCAAAGCTGTCAACTGAGGCCGGCAAACACACACACCTGCCAATTAATGATCCACAGCAGACTAATAAAAAACAACTATTTCACCAACACACATCAAACCACAGTGTTTATCAAGCATTTGAATTAAAAATAGACAAACGTGCTCCAGAGGTCCTGTTCAGCTGGTCATGGTGAGGCCTAGCAGACACCTATAGTTACCTATTTACTCATCCCTGACAAACACTGTAGCCACACCCCTAATTTTAAGCCTTAATGCAATTAAATGTAGTCGCCAGGAAGGGAAAACCTGCCCATAAATACCAAATAAAAAATCCTATGCAGCAGGCTGTGAAGATGTTCACTTCTGCTGCAAAGCCGGGACTCTGTGAGGACCGACCAGCAGCTTTTTGGGCTGGAAAACAAAGCCGGCATCCACCCGTTTTCTTACATTTATCCAGTTCAGGGTCACACGGAGGCCTGGAGCCTATCCCATCTGTTCCGGTGCTCACACAGACGGCCAATTCAGAATCACCAGCGAACCTCACGTGCATGTCTTTGGACTGTGGAAGAGAGCCGGATTATCTGTTGAGAACCCACGTAGATTCAGGGAGAACATCCAGGGTGGATCCGAACCAAGGACCTTGTTGTTGTGAGGCGACCGTGTTAACCACCACGACACCAGCGTGGAAGCACAAAAACTGCAGTTCCTCTAGTGGCCACTTGAGGCTGGCTTCAATCCTGGTAGACTTCCATGTTACAGCAGGAATAAACGTTACCAGCCTGCTCTTAAGCTAATTTCACCTTTAACACATAGTATGGTGCATGTATACAATCCACACATTCATTTCAAAGCTGTAACGTTGCACAGAGCTGCTTTCTGTCTACTAGAAGTCTGGTTGGTTAATTGGGGTCACTGGACTGGACCTCATGAGAAATAATGTTAATTAATCAGAGAATCTGAGCTTCACTTTTAGTGAGTGAAATTATAGTGTTTTATTAATCTTTTTTGCAGATATCTGTGACTATGGTGAATGACTCACCTTTGGAGTGTGCCTCTAGCAGCTAGTGGACGACCACAGTTTTTATTGCTTTCTCAATGACACCGAGTAATTATAGTTAAACCACATGTAGCACAGCGCCTGTCCTTGAGCTCCAAACTTAAACTAAAAGAAAACAAGAGCGGTGGAAAAATCTGGAGAAAAAAAAAAAAAGCAGAGCACCGACAACAACCCTGAATGAGACTGAAGCTGAAAACACGTGAGTCCTAATTTCATAATAACACGCTTCACCTTGATATTCTCTGGGTTCAGACTGTTTTTCCTCCAACTGAATTAGATTTTCCCAACCAGCAATTACTTAGTAAAGTAACATGTTGTATTGTTGCGTTGCTGCATGTAATCACGGGTTATTATCCCTCACCTCTGCAGCTCAGCATCCACCCTGCTGGCTCAGCCTCAGCTCCCTCTGCTTTGCGTGTGTGTGTTTGCAGTCTGCCTGTTACAGCCATGAATAAACCATGACCATAAACTAGATCACAGCAGTCAGAGCCTCGATGGTTAATCAGCAGCGGTGAGA
Organism: Apistogramma diplotaenia; assembly: GCA_015052665.1. Lineage (NCBI taxonomy): Eukaryota > Metazoa > Chordata > Actinopteri > Cichliformes > Cichlidae > Apistogramma > Apistogramma diplotaenia. The sequence continues at coordinate 41,592 of VOQJ01014890.1, forward strand.
CGACAAATCGGGTTCACATTTCAGCTAATTCACAGAGAGAAGCTCGTGGATGCAGACAGACAGACGTTCCCGCTCCTCCGGTTTCCAGAGTTACCGTCTCTGACGTCTCGTGCCACACTTGCTTCCCAATAACGCTTACTGGTGATTCACAGATCTATTTTGGGCCTCGCTACCTGCCTGCACGCCGTCGACATCTCACCTCAAAGATCTGCCACCACCTCACATCAAAGAGGCGGCTCATTATTTTTAATTCCTCCTGCTCATATGTGACGAGTTTTTAAAGAAAAACCTGAAGAAACCAGATTTATAAACTAAGCAAAACCTAATTCACACCAATGGTTTTGTTTGCACTGCTGCAAACAGTCACTAAAGCTCCAAATGTGGATAAATCTGCCGCTGAAAAAGTCCCCAACAAGGAAAATACTCAGCCGAGTTCTAAAATGAAAACTGTGTTTTTACAAGCCATTTTAAAAGATTTACACATGGAATAGAACAGAGAGTCCAATCTGAAATTCACACACCAATGGTTTTGTATGCACAAACATCAGACTCATCTTTTGAGCTTCATTTTAATCCTCTGTTCTCATTTTCAGTCGTCTGCCTCTTTACAGGCTTAAACGTTTAACGGCTCATCAGCATCTGTTCTTATTTAGCACTTAGCATCTCTGAGGTGCAAACTCTGTGTGGACACAAGTAATAAAGTTACACAGCTGAGAGCTGAGGTGCACGGCACATACGAGTTGCAAATGCTGCGCTGACTCAGCAACGTCTTGCAGCATTAACATCAGCACAGAAACGGTGCTCTGGGAGCGTCGCGGTGCAGGTTTCCGAGCTTCACACCGTCACGCACTAAAGGTGCGAAGCCTCCAACGCTGGAATCTGAAGCAGTGGAAATGTGTTGTGTGGTGTGACGAGTCATGTTAACCTATCTGACGAGTCTGGGTTTGACGAATCCCAGCAGAACGTTCTCTGCCTGACCGCACTGCAAACTAAAGGAGACTCCAGCAAAGGGAAATCTTAATGCTGGAACCTGACCAAGGTGTTTGGGACAGTTCTGAGCTTCATGAGCCAAGTTTGCCGAAGTGCACAAAACAAGGTCCAGTAAAGGTGGTGGGAGGAGTCTGACGTGGGAGAACCTGAATGGGTCACACAGAGCCGTGACCTCAACCCCATCAAACCCTTCTGGGATGAACTAAGAGACTGTGATCCAGCCCCTCTCATTCACATCAGTGTCTGACCTCACAAATGTTCTTCAGGGTGGAAATTTCCACACATACACTTTGAAATGTGGCAGCTTTCACCGATGAGAGGAAGCCTATACTTTTTATAGTGCATCTATTAATTTGTTGATTAAAGTTAAAAAAGAGTCAACATTTACTACACAAACCACACCATGTATCAGAAGGTCACTTTATACTTTGCACACATCTTTCCAGCCTCTCTAACTTCCTGTCTGTATCCCTCAAAGGCGGAAAAACAGGCTTCCAAAAACAACTTGATATGTCCATCTATCAGAACACGACAGCCTGAGCTTACAGTTCGTCTCTTTCAGATAGACGGTGTTACATAAAAACAGTCGGACTGCCTTCGGCACACCGGTTTCAGAGTTCATGTTGTCCTCTGGACGCGCCTGAGCCTGCAGGACGCCCTCCGTCTCCGCTGCTGCACTTTGGATTTTTGCTCCCTGCTCTGCTGCAGTGAACCAGTTTCTCCCTCAGGGATCAATAATCATCATCTTCGCTCTTTATCAGCACACGCTCCGACTCACAAACGCGACGAATGTGCAGGAATTTATTCCGGTGACGGATGAGACAGGAGGCAAACATGGACGCCATTGATCCACGCCTCGCGTCGATCTGTTCTTTTTACATTTTAACGCTTTTTAAGCGACACTAGTGAAGCCCTCAGGGTCAGATTACAGTGTGAAAAGTGTAAAATTAATAACATTTTCATTGATTTGAACCTTCTTTAAGGAGAGCCGCAGGCCTGAAGAGGCAAAGACTCACAGTCATTTACAAAAGACGAGCAAAGATAAGAAAAATCTGCGTGTCAGAACTTTGTTTCCTCTGCTTCCCTCTCCGGTAATCATCCACGACCCCGCGCATTTATCTTATGAACGATTACAGCATGTGACCATCCGAGTGCTCGTTGAGTTACAGCAGCACTATCAGCCTCAGCAGTAAAAGTGTCTCACGATGATCCCCGACAGACGTTGAGGTGTTAATATTTTGGGACTTTACTTGTAAAACAATGAGAGTCAATGGCTGTTATAACAGATGTGGGAGCAGCGCGGCCAGCAGCCGCATTAGTGAGAGCAGCAGAAGAAGTGGCTTTAATTTATAGTCGAGAAGTTTGCAGGTCAGTCGGTCGACCGCTGTGTGGTGAATAAGACTACACAACCACACAACTGCGGC
>VOQJ01014891.1:0-20958 GCA_015052665.1 Apistogramma diplotaenia
ACCTAATCTAACTTTAATGTTTAGATCCGCAACTTATAAACTGTGTTTTGGGGTTTTAAAAATGAAACATATCCCTGAAATGATGCTCAGTAACAGAACGCTTGCAGCAGTGTGATCTGTGACATGTTCAGAAGCATTTTTATCTGTGACAGTGAGGGGTCATTAAAATGTGCCGTTTTTTTCTTTATCTGCCTTTACGTAAAAAAAAAAGTTTTCTGCCTTTTAAGATTCTTTTCTTAAGGATTTTTAACAAAAGCTGCATCTCTAACCCAAAAAATGCCGGGATGCTGACTGTCACACAGTTTTATTTCGACTCTCTAAAACCTCAAGAGACGCAGAGAAAGAGATGATGTTTGAATTCTGCTTAATACTTAAAACGGGGGTTGCATCATTAACTCCATCATGCTGTGGGCATCTTTCTCTGTCAACAACTGCAGCTATGCCAATACATGAAATCTTCCAACTTGTGATAAAACAGACTGTCATCCTTAGTGTGCAGCAGCCTTGTCACATTCTCTTAAAGTCAACATAATTAGCTGTAGCTTTAATTTTCTTTGTTCTCCCTCTTTGATGCCAGGGGTGGAAGCATGTCTGCAGGCAGGAAAGTGGGTGCCTGAAGCGCAGCACGAAGCGGGCGAAGGCCCCCAGCGCAGCCGCATCAATAGGTGCAGCTTGGTGAGCGAGAAAAACCAAAACAAAGATGTGAAATTGATGAGTGTGTGTCGTTTAAGCCCTCTGTCCTTGGGGAAAATTAGTTTTTCCAGGCAGTGACATACGGTGCTTGTTGAATTCTTCTTCTTTTTTTGATCCAATTTTTTATTGTGGATAAAAATGTATTTGGTCTTTTTTTTGACACAGTGTAAAAGGAAAAAAACGCTTCATTTTTGATCTCTTGAATTCAAATCAGTCTTAATTAAGCTAAGTACTCAAACCTTTTGTTCTGTCGCCCACGTTTGATTTTGCAGCCAACCGCTTTTGATATCCAAACAAAGCTAAACAGATTAGAAGGACAGCAGCGTTCCACAAAGCCAGAATTACATCGACATCGCTTCAAACTCAACATGAATGACTTGCAGTGGCCAAGCCAGTCATGACCTCGGTCTAAAGAAGACATTTTGGCAGAGCTTGAAAGCTGCTGTTCCCCCACAGATCAGCATGAGACCTGACAGAGCTGCTCTTTCACACAGAATGAGGACACTGCATTGTCTGCATGGCAAAGCTGCCGCAGCAAACACACTCTCGAGGCTGCATTTGCTGCTAACGGGGCCTTCGTCCACCTGGATTCTGTGCACTAACTCGCTGCAGCAATTAAAACACCAACAGGTCTCAGATTCTTCTTAAAGGATTCCTTGAATCGTTGTATTTGTACATGATAATGTGATTACCTGTTGGTTCCCTGAGGAACGGTGCGACGGGTAATTGGAGTACGCTGTGGAGAGCCTGGCCTTGATAGTACATGCTCTTTAGTAGGCTGTCACTTTCCCCACCGTTATATTCCTCTTATTATATTTTTCCCTCTGCAAAGTAAATGTTCATTCTTGGAAAACGGTGAAAACATCAATCAGGAATCCTAAATGAAGGGCGCGCACAAGCGAAAGCGTAACCCTGCCAACGTAGAGTCAAAGAATCTTTCTGCACTGAGCTCCTGAGAGTGCTAATTTACACCCCAAAACAGTTGAGCTTCTTGATGCTGCGAATAGCACAGTCTCCAGTGGCCTAATTCACTGCTGCTTTAAACAGTAATGCCAAGTTGTTCAGAGCTTGTCTGGAGAACAGTGCTTATAAAAATGTCTTCTGGCGCCGCAGCAAAGAAATGAACACAAAGCCTGTGTGCAGACGCTTGCCTGGATTTAGCAGCGAAGACAATTATTCAGCATTTAGCTTCATCATAAACAAAGAAGACTTTAATCATTCTGCCACTGAGCTCATAAAGGCTGCATTTTTAAGCCTGCTACTGAGTGGCTAACAGTTTTTAATGAAGGGTGATAATAGATAAGTCGTCTTTGAATGCTCAGGGAAGTATTAGTTTGGACTCATCAAGGGGGGAGGCAGAGTTCTCACTCGTGTGTTTGCATCTTGTTCCATAGCTTCCACCACTCTTCGATGGATGTTTCTTTTTCCTCCTCGGTCCTTTCAAGACCCTCACCAAAGATAAGCTCACAGCACTGCTCCGGGAGGGAGGGGGTCAACTACTGAGCCGGCAGCCCAAGCCAGACAGCGACGTAACACAAACGGTGTGCGCCGCGGCCTACCACGCCCTGCCGGGGTCTGACCAGGCCTTCTGCACCCATTACATCATCTTTGACCCTCAGGGCCCCCACAAACCTGCTGTGGTTAGACGAGGCAAGGTGTGGTCAGCCCCCAGCACCTGGGTCATCAACTGCATCGCTGCCTTCAGCCTCCTCCCGGTGCCAGACCCTGAAGGATCCGTCGAAGCCTTTTAAACGATATTAAATAACACTTTTGCACCAAGAATTTACTTTAAACAAAGTCAGAATTTTTTTTGCTCTATGGTGATTAAGTGAACAAGTCATATACAGAATAAAAAAAAATAATGTGGTTACATTTTAATGCTCCATGGTAACTATGTAAATAAAGTACTAATCTGCCTAATTTTTCCTGCAAGTTTCTTATCTACAGTTAACATTATAATGCAGATTTATAGCAGATCTGACACCACGAGACAACAAAGTTGTGTCACACAGGTTTGTGATTTTTAGCACAGACTGTGTTAGACATAACTACTGTAACATAACTGATTGTTGTTGTTGGTTTGACCATAGTTCTCATGATGCTGGTAAGCCTGGTTATTATTATTCTGTATTAATGAAACAAAACAAACATTTTGCAAGAAATGTTTCTTTTTTTGGTGTGAGGTTGAATAGTTGTGAATGAAATCTTTTAGACCTGCAAAATCAACTTTACTGGTGAAACTTTCTTACCTGTATCCAGGTGACAAACATCAAGCGACATGATGTCATCGTTGGGCTTTAAAAGCCTGAGAGCTCCAATATTCTGCACTTGGAGCGATGTGGGGAACTTGAATTTATGTCACTGATGACGAGCTGCTTAATTTGGAGTGTGACTCTTGCTGACGGGCCAGCAGCAACAGCATTGTAGTGCAATTGTATGCGTAGCACAAGTCAAATGTTGCATGAAAGCAGCTTGTGTATTATTTTTCATGCTAATGTTTAAGTAGAACTACAACATAACTGCTCAGCACGTCAACGGTAAATAAAGTTACTTTGTAATTAATTTCATATCTGCGATGCATCATGGGTAAAGCGTTTTAACGGGTGCTTGAAGCCTTTTTCACCACATAATTGTATCAGTAATTTCCATCCACTGTTTGCTGTTGCTGTCACAGCGAGGACGAATGGCGACGCTGGCTCGAGTCATTTGTTTACATTTGGGTCACACTTCAGCACACATCTGCCTTCAGTGTGTTGTGCCTCGGGCGCTTTGCTGCTGTCACCTTTAAGAAACAGTTTTCTTGTATATTTTGCCAAGAACTCTACTGTTACTACAGGTTACTTTAAGTAGTTCCCTTTTTAGCTGCTAAGTAGTCATTGGGGGCTGATACCGCTGCTGTCGCCCTCAGATACCTGGTCTTGTGTCACTGTGTGGGCTAGGTTAAGTAAACAGGTATCACTCTATTGCTATTAATATTTTTGTCCTGGCAAAACTGATACAGGTGTCGTTGGTGCGGTATGGTCCATTTAACTTGTGTAAAAATATAGCTGACTAGATGTGATAAATGGGCTACTTGGCATCTCTGATGACATCACCCCACTGACTTACAGTGGAGGTTTTCCTCCTCCATTGCAGGGTGAATAAGGTGGTTCAGATGTGCCTCACCTCTTTGATGTCCTTAAGCTTTTTCCGGGGAAACTCAAAGGCATATCTGGACCACATTGTAGTATATAATCCCTCCAAAGTGTTCTGGGCCTGCACTAGGATTCTCATCAAGTCTGGCTTGCCTTGAAAACCTCCACAGGGAGGCGTCCAGGAATAATCCTAATGAGATGCCACAAAAGTCCTTTACAGACTGACCTTTGAGTGTGAAGGAGCAGCAGTTCTTCTCCAGTTCTCGCCCAATCAGAAAGAATGAGCCCAGAAAGCAAATCAGTGATCTTGGAATATAGATTGACTGAAATTAGATTGAATTAGATTGCAATTTGCTCCATCTTCACAACACTCCAGTGCAACATGGACATCACTGGAGATGCAATAACCCTATTTGAAGCCTTTCCGTGCTTTGCACACCACTCCGGTTCAGATTATGTTCTTTTTTTTTTATTGTGTGTCATATCTGCTGCATTTTCCAGAGTGGAAATACATGCCATGATGTGCAGGGCTCTACCAGGAAGAGACAATTATCTAATTGAAAATATCTGTTTGATACAAAAGCAGACTGTGCTCTCCCAGAGAAAGATTGATGGAAATCCAATACTAAGTGTAGAACAGGACAACAAAGCAATTAATTCGTCACGGCCCTGGCACTTGCTGTGAAGAAAAAGGAAAACTTTTGCAGGTATGTGTGCTTTAAGAGTTCTTCTGCTGGCCATCTCCCAAGAAGCCATTTTCAACAGGATTAGTCAGGGATGCACCTAATTGCTATTGATTGCTATGTGCTGCATAAAATTGCTTCCCTTTTCTTGTCCACGGTGGGAGGTGGGAGAAGGCAATTAGCAGTGCGGACGAGATAGAAGCCCAGACTGACTTGTAATGAAATGGAATGGAGAAATGAACCTGTGAGTAATGCCCTTGAACTCAGGGAGCATTACAAAACCATTAAGCACCAGTATCATCTTATTCTGCCGCTCACACAAGCACGAGTCAGGAAAATATTGTGCTCATATTTATTCTGAAATCCTCTGTTTATAGACACATTACCTAGAGTTTGACTGTGTCCCTCCTTTGTATATTTTCCTTGTTTTTAAGCAGATTCAAGCTGAATTCAAGGAGATTTGTCCTGCAGCACACTCTAGGCTTATATTGAATTTGCACCTGTCATTGATTTAGGTGCTAAGAAATGCTGTGCTGTGCTTTTTGCACAGGATAATTGCACTTTTTTTAGTTAATGTTGTGTTTTCATGCCACCTTTAGTGATTTGCTGCCTCCTGAATCGTCTCCTGAGACTATAAAAAGGGAAACAAAAAAGAAATCCACACTCACTTTTGCTGAATAACACTTCTTTTGAACTCTATTTAACAAAATATTTTCATTTTGGTGAATAATACACATTTTCTTATTTCTTATGTACTTTTGTTTTTACTCCACCTCAGATTTCAGGATACACATTATATGTTTGAAGATATTTACATATGAACAGCATGTGGAGCACCAAGGGTTCTTCAGCTGTTTGAAATTTCGACTTTCGACTTCAGGTTGAAGCTGCGTGAGCATGAATTCACATACAATCAACTGGATTTAAACGTAAAAATCAGATTTGTTGCAGAAATGATGTTCGAGTCCCACATGTACAGACCCTTGGTGCACCAAAAAAATAATACACTTGATTGTATAATAACAGTTTCTCTGTTCCGTTAGCAGATAGTACTCCGTGTTGGTTTTCAGGCACGCTTTATGTAACAGTTTTGTTGCTGAAAAAAAAATACATATGGGGGGAAAAAAACAATCTTTCGTTGTTTCCAGCTACAGTAAGTTGGTGTCTCATGGAGAAAGCAAATGATGTAAGTTTACAAAAATGCCCATGTACAAGCCTGTGGTTCTAATGACACATGGGGGCTTTTGAATAAACCTTCACACACATACATAGACTCAAGTTTCTTGGCAGAAGATGAGCAAAGACGGACTGTGCGGCTGATCTGTCCTCGACAGGAGAAGTGTAGTTTCCTCTGTTACGCCTGGGATGCCACTCTCACGGGTGGTGCAGAGTGGACGGGTGCCACAGTCCCACTTTGTAATTTGTAACAGGCAGCCTGTTCTTTCAAACAGCAACATAGGCGAGACTGTGGGATCGTCTGCGTGGTCTTAAATCCATCCATCAGTTTTCTTCCTCTTATCCAATTCAGGGTTGCGGAAGGTGGGGGTGGGGGTGGAGCCTATCCCAGGTGACACAGGGCGAGAGGTGGGGTACGCTCTGGACAGGTGGTCAGTGCGTTTTTACTGCCAGCTTTGGTGCAGTGAAACTAAATTCTTCCATGGCTTTCTTTAACTTTACTACCACCTTAGAATGTAGGATTTTCTACTCGATGTCGTATCTCTCGGGCCCTCCTTCCACCGGCAGTCTGGATCACGTCTTTTAACTTCTCAGCTTTTTGTTGACATCCTCTTCATTCCAGCTTTCTGACTCAGGTGATGAAAGCAGCCTGAACGGTCGTAAAAACGAGCAGTCGCGGCTCAGCCGGTGTTGGAACAGCCGGTCCAATGAGTTACAATGTCACTTTCCTACAGGGATCAAGCTGCTTTTTTAGTTTCCTCCTCTAGCTTCTCCTTTTACTGCGATCAAATGACGGTATATTTTTGGAGCCATCTCTGGATTCGGCTCTGCACCTTCTGCCGTGATTGAACTGCAGTTGTCTTAGTTCTTTTATTCACCCTGCTGACTGTTTCTGGAATGTCGGAGGATAAGATGATAAATACTTTGGGGTAATGCAGAGTAGTAACCGCCGCACACAGAAGTGAAACAAAGTAGCACTTGAAGCCGCCGGCTGTTCATATCCTCAGATGCCAAAGGCCATGCTTTGTGAACCTTCTCTGGAACAGTAGCAATAAGGCATCTGTGGTGGCAGCAATGCCTTTGAGCCTGGTCAGCTGACACGTTCACTTCAGTCTTTATTTGTCGCAACCCAAAGTACCCGGGCAAGTCCAAATTTTTTGGCATACATGTGTAGGCTGAATAATTATGTGGCATTTAAAGTAATTAAGATGAATGAAGGTCCTTTAATAATTCTAAAATGTCTGGAGCAGCGAGGCTGTGACTGATAAACCATTCATGTCATTTTTGTTTTATGAGCCTTCAGACCTCAGACCAGATAGATGAGGTCGTCTGTTCACGAGGAAAGACACTAAATCACTGCAGCTTGCTGATAAAAATGAACCGAGCTCCTTTGTTCCACCTGAGACTGAACTTTTCACGCATATTCTTTCAATTCTGAGATTTCTTCATCAGCCACGTGCTGCAGTGATGCAGCAAACTTTGCAGACGAGATTCCTCCAAAATTAGTTTCAGTGCCTTTTAAGTTAATGCACATCTTTAGTCATTGGTCTTTATCCTATGTTCATTTCTGTCTCATTACAGAGTGCTGGGAGCTGCTATTAAGCAGCTCATCCATCACCGCCCAGGAATAGGGTCTAAAAGGTTAAGGGGAACGGATTTTCTGGAAATGGAAAAAATTCTAGTGATGAATGGCATTAGCTTACGGAAATTCACCTTTGAATTAATGACTAGTATTTATCATTTCAAAAACATTGTGTTTTGGGCACCGGTTGGGCGCTTTTTCTTTCAGACCGGACTACTTGAAGACCACTCTGATCTGCAAAAATGTCAAAGCAATACATTAGCTTGTCTTTATGTTGCAGCTCAGGCTGTGGCGTCACCACAATGCCCGAGCTCTGTTATATCGAGGAACAGAAGTCTATTACATAAGCTAAATGAGCGATATAATTTAACAGTGTGTATCATACCATGCCTGAGTTTGTGGATGAATGGTGTGCTTGTGTACACTCATATGAACAATATGTTTGTGGATGCTGCTTGAAAGCACTTAGACATATGCACATTCCCTCCTTTTGTCTGCTGGTTCTCGCTGAATGTGCTCAGCATGCAGGCTGCAGCAGTGCCAAGCACCCAGCTGGATGATTTATCACAGAATACTCCTTGATTAAGGAAAATTAAAGCAGGCTGCTCTTGGCTCACAAATTACTTTGATAACAAGTTCAAGCAGTTAGTTAGGGGGGATATTTTGGAGGATATGGACCTCTGAGAGAAAACAATAAAGCCAATTTAACAGGAAGGGGTCACCCAAAGTTTTTTTAATGCAGTACTGCTTTTTTGGGTTGGATTTTTTTTTTTCTTGCAACAGGTGGCACCAACTCATCCTGCCTGTGAGACGTGACTCAGTGCCACGGTATGTTGATCAATCAAATCAGCCTTTTGAGGTCCCACAGCTGTTGAAATGTGATGAAATATGACAGATGCATGTTATGGGTGAGCGCTCGCCGCAGCAAAAAGTCTCACGAAGAGGCAAATTTGTGTGTGATGCACATCTTGTAAACAAGCTCTTGGAGTGACGTTGTGAAGCTCGAGCACGTCTTCGCTGCGTTTTCATCAGCGCTGATGCCAAAAAGAAGCTAAGTGTGCTTACGGTGTGTTGGTCCTGCTGGAACACCTGTGTGATTGTGACTGACACGCACAACAAGCTGATGACACACATACAGAAAACAATTTGAGCAATTCAACATTGCCGGAGGTTAGGAAAGAGTTCAGGGAGCTTAGAAACTTTTGTGTGAGAGCAGCGAGTCAAGCCAGTCAGCTTCTGAAGATACACAGGACAATTAAAACAGCCGAGACGAGTTCCTTCTTCTTCTCACCGGCTACGTTTGTGTGAAGCTTGTGAGATCACCTCTTCGATCCCACTGTCTGCTGTCTCAGGTTTTGTAGGAATTGTGCTCCTGCCCTGTCAATCATACAAAATGGCGCAGTAGGCAGAGCCTTGCCTGAGCTTTTCCACCATCCCGATAGGAGTCCGCCTATGACAGTGACTGGCCGTTGAGGCACTCTCGCCGCAAGCATTGCGCCGGCTTCCACCAGTCTCCATTGTGGCAGCGGCAGATGGTGCAGTCGTCCACCTTTACTTCAATTCCGGCTGGGATGATCGTTGTTCCAGCAAAGCAATTTGGACCTGCCACACGGGAAGGGAGGGGAAAGAGGAAAAGCGGGGAAAGGAAAGGGAGAGACGAAGAGAAGAAGGAGGAATGAGAACGACAAGAAATGGATGTGTCTCTCCTGAGAGCTTCTCTTTGCAGCGGGGTGGTGGAGTGATGCAGAGAGCTGCGGGGAGTTAGGGGAGTCAGAGCAGACGTACAGATCTTTTCACGGGCATGCACCGATGGGCTTGTTTTTGCAACACTAAAGCGCTTTTGTTAGTCTCCCCTTCTCCCTCGACATGGAGCGCTTTGCATCCTAATGTGCCGCGAGCAGAGGAGCCTGCCAGGCTGTGGCTTGGCAGTACAGAGAGGCTGGAGTACAGAGAGAGACGGAGGAAGAGAGAGAAAGCTGCTTTGAGAGGCAGCAGAGAGGATGGTGTTAATCACTTTGGTCTGTATGAAAAGGCCACAGAACTCCTCAGCAATTCCTCACACAGTTTCATCCCATGCATGCACACAGGTCGACTGTCAAAGCAATAAAGAACTCAGATTAATTTTGACATCTGATTTATCCTTTAAACACTGCAGGATTTTCTTGTGTGGATCCCTTTTTGTTTATAAGATTCCTTTAATTCTGCAGCGTGCCGTGTAGCAGGCGAACACCGAACACCAGTGTACTTAATAATCTCGCCAGATAGACGGATTAGCCCGGGTAAACTTTAGAATCTGTTTTCCAGGAAGCCAAAGAATGCTATTACATTTGTAAGATTTATTGGTATTACCACCTGAAATTATTCCATCTAATTTGTTTTTCTCTTTGCCTTGAGATGTTTGAGGCGGTGCATCTCTGCCTCTGCCTCTTGAGACAGAAGAGCCAGAAGGTGCGATGAGTTCATCCGAGTTTTAATCATTTAAAATGAAGCAATCAGCAGCTCAATTGGTGTGACGGTGACTTTGGATTGCTCTCAGTGTTCAGCTCTGTAAAACCTGCCAGATTCAAGACGCCTCTACGAGCAGTCGTAAAAGCTCATATGTCCCATAACTCTTGAAGATACAGTAGCTTTCACGGCTGATATTCACGAACATCTTAGTGTCCTATGAATTTGATTTAGGATCAGGCAGCTCAATGATACGAGCGTAAATGTGTCAGGACAGTCAACCGAAAGATCAGAGGTACATTTTGGGAGATTGTAGGATTTCTCAAATATCACACAGTTTGGGCCTTTTTCACGCAAACACCTTAATCCACCACTTTCGGACGAGCGCAGGTATCACTAATAAAATAAAGAGTGAATTCCATTTAGCAGCTTCAATTTCAAGGTCCTGTCTTTGTGCATGCTGCCTCATTGTCTCACTGTCACGGCTCTCAGGGACAGTTGGATACAACAGTAATATTATTAGTAACACCTCTTTCTTCCATGCAAAGAGAAAGGCTCGTTAATGTTTTATGGGAAAGCAGCTCACAACACTCGATTAAGGTTAGCTAAAGATCAGGATCGGGATAAATATTTAAAGTACCACGCTGACTCGCAGCATGAGACTGGGCGCGCTGACTTTTTAAATCTTCAGGAGCATGACTTTAATATTACCTTAAAGGTAAAAATGCTGTAATGGCTTCAAGAGCGGTAGCTCCCTATATTGTTCTTGCTTTGTGCATCTAAGGAATTGCAGTTCCAGGCAGTGCTTGTAACAGGGAAAAAACAAAGATGCAGCAAGTCATAAATACCAATGTGACACTGACAAAGGGAGCTGCTGGCTACCTGCTCCCCCCTCCTCCGCCTCAGCATAGATGGCCCCATGCTTTATTTAGACCGAACTGAAAAAATGAAAAACAAAAAAAACCTTTGATCTGAGCTTAGACATTGAGAGCACTTGCCAAGTCTTAACTCTGAACGATCTGCCTCCGGACAGCTGGCACAGGTTACAGGAGGAACTCAGCAGAGGTTGATGAGGGAGGAGGATGACCCGAGCTGCTGCCAAGTGTGATTGTTTATAGCCCGATAGACGGGGAGACGCAAGGACACAGTTTGAGCTTCCTGTCACCGTGTGAAGGACGTGCGGTCACTCGTCCAAGCATGTGATCAATTCATGGCCAATAAAATCCGGTGAAGTCAGAAAATGTTTGTCCTGTGTCACAACTGTCTCAGCACATCATACTTTCTCTGCCTGCCGCCTCGGGATCACAATGTAAACTGCAGCTTGTTCACAGAATATGTCAAAGTGAATGTGTTACCTAACTGCAGCCAGCTCTGTGGCTCTGCTCCTCTATGATACGTCTGTGAAAAGACCACAGCGATAGCATTTTGACAGATAAGACACGTCAGATCTATAGTTGGTTTAATCTTATTATACTGAGGAAACACAGGGCGTTTTCACAATACTACTCATTTCTTTATGAGAATTATATAATTACATACTCCCTGATTAATTTACAGTAGCCTATATAATTCATGATAAAGATTAGAGCTGAATCAGTTGGACTCGATGAATGTGGAGCTCAGAGATAAGCACTCCCACTGGCTGATTGTGCTGCCTTTTCCTCTCTGCTGGTGTTTTCAGGAAGAAACACCAGCTGAAAAATGCTACATCCTAATAATGGAAAGCTCTGACAAAAAATTGGCAACCATAAGCACTGATTTGTTGATTTGTGGGCTGAAAGACATCCCGACACCAAGGTCATATCTGTTTGGTTCAAAGTTGCTTTTTTAGAGTTTGAGATGCAGTTAAAACACTGAAATATGGGTCATTAATCCTGTTTTTCACTGTGTACCTACATATAGCTCAGCTTAAACTCACTAAATCAGTGACTAATTGGAGCACATGAGTCAAAGATTCCTCAGTAACGTTTTAGCCACTGGCAATCAGGTCATCCCTGCACAATTCTCATTAAGAAAACAAGCCTAAAAGCTTTCTTCTGCTGCAGTGGGGTTAGCTGGAGCTTTTACCTGGGGGGGATGCTACAAATGCTGTGTAGTATAGTAGCCATTTATTTGCAGATGTAGCAACTCCTTTAGGCACCAAACTGTATCCAATGTGATTAACTAAGAATGCTATAAAGGAAGATTGAGGGCAGTTCAATTCAATTATCTTGTATTATGCGAAATAAGCATGACACATGTTTCAAGCTGTTGAGACCTGCTTTTTATTTAATGTATCCTGAGTTTTGTATTTTGACAGTTAAATGAACCTTTTGAATTTATATCTGTTCAGTATTTCCATCCAGGGAACAAAGTGGCGAAAGGTAACGTGCTGACAGATAACAACCTCATTTTTCTAAATAATTTGATGCAGTTTTGTACAGTTCAAAAGAAATGTTCTCACTGTGCTTTCAGTCAGCTTTGTCCCTTTGAAGTGTTTTAAACACAGATTTTATAGATGCAAATTTTTATCAGCGCTAAAGATTCTTGATTTGATTAAAGAGAAAAAAACTGTTGAACTAAACATTTAGTGATGTTTTTCACTATAAGCTGTAGTTTTTGTGCTATGCCAGTAGATTAAATTACTAATTATAAAATGCCACATGATCTGTATTTAGTAACCGAGTAAATGTCCGAGTAATCAGACTCAGCCGTTAGTCAGTTTACAACTATGCCAACATATTGTTGTGGAGGACAATGATGTCCTTCAGGCACAGCAGCCGTGCTTTAGCCCTGTTCCTATAACTGAGGTCAAGAACTGTTCATATGGTTCAGCATAAATAATTACCACTGCTGTTTAGGTGGTATATTAACTCATTTAAGATATAAAGACTAAATATTGCTATAGATACTGATGATGTTTATTAAATATGCTGCTTTCTCAGGGTTTTGACGTTTCTGCTTACCACTGGTTCAAAGTATGTCTGACTGAAAGAGTTCAAACTGTTGATCATCAAATCGAATCATCAAATTTTAGACTCACTGATATTTATTTTGCACATCCTGTATATGATTTAGATTCTAAGTCAGTAATGTTATTAAATAGCATAATAATGATGCCACAAGCCCAATGGCAAATCAGATTACACTCTGATTGAGATGACCTGTGCACACACCGACTAATCCCAATGATTCGCCAAAAGCCTGATCAAGCGAAGCCCCGTTTAAGAGCTCATTTCAGAGTACTGACATCTGCTGGACATTTGATGCACAGCATTCTTATTGTTCTGTTACATGACAGCGATTAGCATAATTATGAATTTATGTCAGAATCTCCATTTGAGGTATTGTAAAGCCAGGACGACAGGTCAGGGGGGGGGGATTTCATCATCCCCACACTACGAGATTGGGTACCAAGCCCCAGTAATAACAACCGCTGAACGCCAGAGCAGCTGAGCAGTACCCTCCATGGAAACGACGACTAGAGGCTGAGATCAAGGTAGCACAGAGGGAAGTTAGCCAGCTATCAGAGCTGCAGACAAGTGTAATGAGGAAAGCAGTGTCTAAGACGCACAGCAGGCTGTCCATACCTGAGGCCTTAGAGACTGCCAAGCAAAGACTCACAGCCTTGGCTAACTGCCTGAAGAGGTATACCAGCGATACAGAAGCCAGGAGAAAAAAGCAGATGTTCTCCAGCGAACCATTTTAGGTTTTAGTGACAGGGGAACAATATGAGAACAGCACCCCCACCAAGGCTGGAGACAGAGCAAAACTGCAAGAGCATATGGGAGAAGGATGCAACACACAACACTAATGCTCAGTGGCTGGTGGATCTAAGAGCAGACCACAGCAACCTCCCTGAACAAGCTCCAGTGACCATCACAGTGGGAGACATCCAAGAAAGAGTCTCACATATGAAGAGCTGGACAGCACCAGGCCCTGACATGAGTCACACCTACTGGCTAAAGAAGCTAACTTCACTCCACGAGCGCCTGGCAGCATAAATGAATCAGCTGCTAGAGGTTAAGACACAACTGGGAATGGCTGACAGAAGGCCGGACGGTCCTGATCCCCAAGGCCCCCCAGAAGGGACCAGTCCCATCCAACTACTGACCCATAACCTGCCGCAGCACTACATGGAAACTGCTGTCAGGCATCATAGCGGCTAAGATGAGCAGGCATGTGGCACAATACATCAGCAGGGCCCAGAAAGAAACTGGCAGAGATACCAGGGGAGCAAAACACCAGCTACTGGTAGACAGAGCCGTCACCTGAGACTGTAAGACCCGACTGACCAACCTGTGCACCGCCTGGACTGACTACAAGAAAGCCTTTGACTCGATGCTGCACACATGGATCCTGGAATGGCAGAAATGTACAAGATCAACAGGATCCTCAGAGCCTTCTTCAAGAACTCAATGGGAATGTGGAGAACAACGCTAGAGACCAACTTCAGGCCAGTTGCACAAGTCAACATCAAGTGTGGGATTTACTAAACAGATGCTCTGTCTCCACTGCTGTTCTGCATAGGCCTGAATCCCCTCAGCCACATCATCAAGACTGGCTACGGATACTGACTATGGAATGCTGTGTCCGTCTGCTATACGATGTATTTAACTGATATTGCTGATCCGAACAACCAATGATTTATGAAGGAAATTCATAAAAAAACATATTGGGGTGCCCAAACTTTTTCTTACCGCTGTACTTTATTATGTACAGTTAGGTCCATAATTTGTTAGACAGAGAGACAATCAATTAATCTGTGGCTCTCTTCCACAGCACGTCTTTTGCCCTGAGCCTGGTTCTGCTGGAGGTTTCTTCCTTTAAAAGGGAGTTTTTCCTTCCCACTGTCGCCAAGTGCTTCTTCATAGAGTCGTTTTGACTGTTGGGTTTTCTCTGTAATTATTGTAGCGTCTTTACCTTTCGATTTAAAGCACCTTGAGGCAGCTGTGTGTTGGGATTTGATGCTAAATAAATAGAATAGAATTGAATTGAGTACTTTTGCCTCTGTATGCTACTGGAGTGGATTTTAAAACAGACAAGATATGATTATTGCACAGACTCAATTATGTTTTTTTTTTAAACAAAAGTAATGCATTAACTGTTTAGGAACCACAGACATTTTTAGGCTCAAAATTAATTTTACAAACTAACAATTTTTAATGCAAGGATTGATTTTGATACTTGGATTCTTTGCAGTCAATGCCTGATGCCTGGACCCCATGGACACCACCAAATACTGTTCCCTCCCTTGAGCTGCTCTGCTACACCTTTACTGCACCAGCTTCGGTTGCTGCTTATTTCACTTCACTTTTCTATTTAATAACTGAAAATCATCATCTGTTGGGTTGAGATCAGGTGACTGACTTGGCCATTTCTTTGGCTTGGGAAAAATCTTGGGTTGCTTTTGCAGTTTGCTTTGGGTCATTATCCATTCACACTCTAAAGTGCTGTCCAACCATTTTGGAGCATTTGCTAAATCTGAGCAGAGAGTATTTCCCTGCACACTTTACAATTAATCCTGCTACTTTTATCAATAAAGCCCAGTGATGCAGTCCACTGGTAGCCATGAAGGCCCATGCCATAACATTGCTCCAACTGTCAGATAATGTGATACGCTTCAGATTGTGAGCCTTTTCTGTCCGTCTCCATACTTTTCTCGTGCCATTATTCTGATATGAGTTCATCTCGGTTTCATCTGTCCAAGGATTTTGTTCAGCAGTTCATTTTGGCTGTTTTCTAGCAAAGTCCAATCTGTGCTTCTTGAGGTCTCCGTGAATGTTACCAGAGGTTTGCACTTTGCTGTGAACCTTCTGTATCTCCAGTCTCGTAGATCTCTGATTGTAGCCTCTGACAATGATTCATCTGCCTCATCGAGAGTGTTTATGACTTAGACGTGTTGTTTTTCTTAACCTCTGAAATAATTCTGTTCAGTCATGTTCTGTGGTTCTTCAGGCTCTTTGGTGTTGCTGAGCTTCCATTCATTTTTGACTTGGCCCCTCCTTTATTTTGGTTTTTCAGCCTAATGAGGCTGAAAAACAGAAAATTTAAATTACAGTGAAAAACTATAAGATACAAATCAAACACTCTGAATCAGCCTCAGATTTCACGTATGCTTCATTTGCCATGACATATAAAAAGGGACAGGACTCACCTGGGAACAAAACGGGTCGTTAGTCAAATGTTAAATTTTGTATAAAAATGGCTGTAATTCCTAAAGAGTTAATGCAATACTTTCTAACAGTTAAAGCTGAAAATTTGCTCTTCAGTCACATATTGATTGTTTGATTTCTGTGGCGTATAGAGCCACAACTACAGAAATTGTCCAACAAATTATGGACCTGACCACACATCCTAGTTTCACCTTTTTTGTCCTTGTTCCTTCTTCGCA
Source organism: Apistogramma diplotaenia (assembly GCA_015052665.1). Lineage (NCBI taxonomy): Eukaryota > Metazoa > Chordata > Actinopteri > Cichliformes > Cichlidae > Apistogramma > Apistogramma diplotaenia. The sequence goes on from VOQJ01014891.1 coordinate 16,087, forward strand.
ATGATTTCCTTCATTGTTATGTAAAACTAGTATTTGTCACAGGTAAAGGAAAACACAGATATCCCTCCCTCCCTGTCTGAACAGAGGATATTTGGATGCCTTCTTTTCATAGTCCCCTGGCCAAAAATAAGAGCTAAATAGCATTTGTTGATTGTCCTCTCCCCACAGCCCTCAGCCATCCACTCCCGTAGAGATTTATCTGGTTGCAGAGCCTGACGAGGCACCCTCGGGTAACATAGAAACAGCAGGCCTACCCCTGAAATGCCAAGGGTGTCACTGTGTCCTGTCAGCCTGGATTAGTTCTCTCCTAGCAGCTTCTGTAGCCTTGTTACTGTGGGTGTTTGTGTGTGTGTGTGTTTGTGCATCCATGTATGTGTGTATGTGCTGAAATAAAAGAAAGCAGGCAATAGTGACAAAGAGAAAATACAAAGAATGTGTTTGTAGTTCTGCTAAAATGGCCATTTAGCATCTGCCTCAAACTGAGTTCTTTTCACATTTCTAGGTCAGCTGCAGTTTAAAAATATATTTCAAGAATGGTATTTTGGCTGTTCTGCTGTAAGAAATGCCATAATGACACTGTGAGGGTACTTTTTATATTAGTTTCTCATTTAAGTTCAGTTAAACTGTAACAAACCTTTTTGTTTAGAGAACGCAGCATCATATTTAGACAGATATTATCCATCATCCCGACCAGGTTCACACTGCAAACATGCAGTTACTGTACTTTACTCGTGCGTCCCTCAGGACTGGTGCTGGCAAAGGGAAATCTCACACCTCGTCTTGTACACAGTCAATGAACCATCGGAATCCTATAATTCTAATTTAGGGATTGGTTGTGTGTGACATGGACTCCAGGGGCACTGCGAAATAAAAGGCTCTCCGAGGACCCATTAGTCCCTCCTACCATGCCTTTAATCAATGGGCCAACGTTTACTCTGCTTAGTGTGTCATTTATAATTAAAACTAGTGCTGCTCATTAGTGCCCAACGGGCCCAAGGTAATAATTTTAATTCATAAAACATCAATTACATCCTCAGCTTCTAAAGCCATGGCCATCAAATAGTGATACAACAGATAAACTTGCTGTCATTGATTTAATGAAAATTTAATGACTTCTAAGGAATCTGCATGGGCTCGCAGAGGAGACGAGTGTTTACCGTTTTTACAGATGGGGCAGCATTGCTCTGGCTCGTACACAGGGTTGACACACTCTGGGACGGCGCAATCGGACACCACACAGTGCACTTCATTATTTGGTTCGCAGCGGCACCACTCACAGGGTGACGGCTGTGGGCAGAGGACAGAGACAGGGAATCTGGGTTAGATGAGTCAGTAGGTTTCACCTTAATCTGTGCCCGTGTGTGTGTGTGTGTGTGTGCTTGTGTTTGCCTCATATGCTCAACGTTTCCAGATACAAAAACAAAAACATCTGTTGTGATAAACAAAGACACAGGTTAATAAATTATTCACATCCCCAGTTTTATTAGCGCACGTAAAAAAACAACCTACTGTAGCTCAGAGTCAAATCTCTAGAAATAACTCAGGGAGTCTATAAAGTAATGCTCATGATATTTAATGTTTTGCTGCATTCTGCCGCGGCCTGCCTCAGGAAACGCTTCAGAGACTTATCTTATCACCCCTGCAACATGTAAATCAGCAGCTACTCTGCAGCTCCCTGTGCTGCTGCCTCATACTTGACTCTGTCTTTACAAAGTCTCTTGACCGGAAAATGAACTGTAATGCAATTTCATGGAGTGGAAAAATACAAACTGTTTCCAAATCACAAAAGGTCAGCTGTTCATCATATTAGATTTTCTTTTTTGCTCATCACAGTAAACAGCCTTTTGAGTCTGTCTGTGCTGTATCAGCAGTTCGGTGGCAGCCTTGGAGGGTCACAGTGTTTCACATTTGATGACCCCTCTCGTGGTCTCTTCTGTTTTGGGTGGGAGCAGAGATTACAACCAAACAGCATTGTTCAAATTATTAGAATCTTCATGACTTATTCATTTGAGAGTTAAAATATTGTAGCAGTCAATAATTTTAATTCATTACATGTCATTTACATCCTCATCTTTTACTTTGCTGCAGCACAATGCAGCTCAGCTTTCCTGTGTAGTAGCTTTTAAATGATTTGTTCGGGGGTTCATACCCTGTTGGTACGGTTGTTACATCCCACAATGCAACTGTTTCTCCTGCAGACAGAATTGACGTTCATGCAAAAAAAAAAAATAGAAGACTCCCAGCTGTCCATTGTGAGCCATTAAAAGACAATTTATGGCTCTCAGCGGAGAACCATAAACTGTTTTCCCTCTGGTGTGGGCACACTTAATGGCATGTCACTATACAATATCTTTTTTTTCCTGTTACACTGTTATTTTTGTACTCTTGTTTGATTAATACAATTTGAGAAATATATTCAGCAATGACAGTGAGAGGTGGTAAATAGGTGGGCCGAGGTAAAACCAGCCTTCTGCACTGTTTGTTCTAAGCTACGCTAACCAGTTGCTGCCTAATTTTACAATATTGTTTCTTAAATGATGAATGTTGCACTTTTTGTTGTTGTGCCACCAAATATCCCAGCTGCACTTGTTTCAAAAATATGTGGAACTACAGCAACAACAGCAGCTCCACAGTTCAGTTTTGTGCAGATAGATATTGCAAGATGAATCAATGTTACTCTTACCATTACTTCTTGCCAGAATGCATTAAGTGAAACATAATAAAAGTGTCAAAACTCCCTACATTTTTATGGAAATTTATGGGAGTCTGCATGCACTGCGACTAGAAATTGAAAGTGAGCGTTCACGTTAAGAGATGTAGGGAAACGGTGCAGAATAAATGCAATCCACTTACTGATTGTAGCTATTTTCAAGACTATGTAGGAAGTGTTCTCTGAATTAATGTTAAAAAAGTCAAAAATAAAATTACTTCTATTGTTAAACTTTCCCTGCTTGTGATAGAAAATCTGATATCTTTGCATTACATATTCTGTATTTCTGACGAACATTAAAATCATATGGTATAAAAAATAAGTGGTAATCATGACAAATAAAGTCTTTATCACTAGCATATTATTTTGGGAAGATTGATTAAATATTTAAAGACTATGAAACTTTGCAGTCCATCACATTTATGATTTGAATGATAAAAACTGGAGATGGGAGAAGCTCAGGTTAAATCAAGATTATCTTGGGCAATAAGTATTGTTGGGGGTATTAAAGTAAGATCAGTTTATAATAATGAGTTATATTCTAATGAATATTATGTCTGGATATGGTGCATAGAAATGGCCCAGAATATTGTAAAAACTCTTGACTAAACTTATTAAACTAGCTAAAATTATGGGACTATAAAAGAAATGATCAAATGCTTTTAAAATAAAGTACCAGGAACTTCTGACATATTTGGCATATAAAACATGTAAAACTCAAAGTTTGCAGGCACACAGAGCCACGTGTGGAGAATTCAGAATAAGCAGTAAATATAAAAGTGGGAACAAAAAGGAACGTGTGACCCACAAAACTGCACTAAAAATGTTTCGATCTTAAAAAAATGATCCTATTTTGCTTGTATTTATACATCATGACTTTCTAGCTTCACATCCTGTGTGTGTGTGTGTATCCTTGCACCATGAAATACTGAAATTTAATGAGGCCCACTAAATCCAGCTGACATTATATCCACCCATCCTTTGTTTTTAGCTGTTTATCCAACTAGGCTGCTGATGACTCAAACCTTTGCCAGCTGACAGTGGGTGAACAGTCTATTACAGAGCTAACAGAGAGACGCAGCCAAACATTCATGCTCACATCCACATCTATACTATATTCAGCTAATTAACTTAGCACGCATGCCTTTGCACTGTGTGCAGAGACAGAAAACCTAACGCGCACGCAGGGACGAGGAGAACATGCAAACTCACAGCTGGCATTACAGAATGTGAGCAAGGCTCCAGTGAAGGGAAACGAATGAGCAAAAGTAAAATATCGTTTACATTATATGAGAAATTCTCTTGCTTAAATAAATATTTGTGTTACTATAATTTTCTCTTTTTATGTTCAAGTGATTTTTTTACAACTTAATTTTAGTGCCACATATAAAGATCTGTTCTTCCTTTGACCACAGTCGTGGATCAAAGTTATTTATTATTTATTTCACTTGCTGTGCATATAAAGTATGCAGTTAGGTCCAGAAGTGACTCACACTGCCACCATTTTTGTGATTTTGCTGCTCTGCAGCATTATTTGTTTAATAATTACAGCCATTTTTATGCATTTTATGCACATTCCCTCAAAAAACGACGGGACAAAATGACCGCTAAGCGTTTTCATGTCCAGATGAAACCTGTTCCTTCATTGTTCCGTGAGAACTTAAGCAGATTAAAGACCTTCAGTGTTGATCTTGCATTTTGTAGCTATCCACTGGAACTCTCAATGTGAGTAAAGGAGGCCACAATTAGACTAAAAAAAACCCAGACAAACCTTTCAGATAGCAAGAAAAAAACTTTAGAAATGGTCAAATCAACATACAAGTGCCTTCTTAAAATGACATTAACCAGCTCCGCAACCCCAAAAGAACATTTCCTTGGTTAAGAAAAAGCCTTTACAGCACCCAGCCAAGCACACTGGGAAGGTGCTGTAGACACATTATTGTCAAAGACTACAGGAGACACATTCATGAATGCAAATACAAAGAGTTTAAAAGGAGCCATAAATTACTGGTTACACTCAAGAAAAGAGGCCCAGATTAGACTTTGTCAGAACACGTCTATAACAATCATGCACAGTTAAAGAAAAAACTTGGATGGATGAAAACGAGATGAAATTGTACCACAATGATGGCAAGAGAAGGAGAGGAACAGCTTATCATCTG
>VOQJ01014891.1:20978-39523 GCA_015052665.1 Apistogramma diplotaenia
TGTACAATTTCATCTCGTTTTCATCCATCCAAGTTTTTTCTTTAACTGTGCATGATTGTCAGAACACGTCTATAACAATCATGCACAGTTAAAGAAAAAACTTGGATGGATGAAAACGAGATGAAATTGTACCACAATGATGGCAAGAGAAGGAGAGGAACAGCTTATCATCTGCAGCATACAGTACCACATCATCTGTCAAACACTGTGGAAGCAATGTTGTAGCTGCCAGTGGAACCAGGCCACTAGTGTTTTTTTGATGATGTGATAGAAGTAGCAGGATTAATTCTAACGTGTACAGACCTTTACTCATTAGTTATTGTTGATCTCTGTCTCTCTCCTCAGTGGGTCTTCTGTCCTGTCTCTCCCCCCTCAGCAGATGGCCCCCCCCTCCCTGAGCCTGGTTATGCTGCAGGTTTCTTCCTGTTAAAAGGGAGTTTTTCCTTCCCACTGTCGCCAAGTGCTGCTCATAGGGGGTCATTTTGTCTGATGGGTTTTCTCTGTAATTGTTGTAGGGTCTTTACCTTTCAAAGTAAAGCACCTTGAGGTGACTGTTTGTTGTGATTTGGCGCTGTATAAATGAAATTGAATTCTCTGCTCAGATTTAGCCAAGTGTTGCAAAATGATTGGACAGCAAATGGATAATGACCCAAAGCTCACTGCAGAAGCAACCCAAGTTGTTCTCAAGGCAAAGAAAGTGGTTATTTTTTAATGACCAACTCTGTCACCTGATCTCAAGCCAACAGAGCAAACTTTACTGAGACAGAGCTGAAGGGAGAGAGACCACAACCATCAACATATACATACTGTATGTACATTTTTAATTCTTGGGTGTTTATTGATGTTGCAGGTGCTACTTATCCAAGTTGCATTAAAATACAGACTAGAGTTTGTGGGTATGAGAGACAGCAATTTTTATTCACTATCACAACTGACCTTTGAAAATAATTAGTTTGAAAGTTGAAGTGATATTTCTCTGTAGGTTAATCTGGCAGATCAGCCTGTAACGCAGCCTGTCAGTTCAGATAGATGCTTTATAGGAAAAAGCATATTAAAAATGCAATTTGAAAAGAAAACTTCTTCATGCACCTTTGACACATTGCTGAGAATCCTTCAATGTATTCAGCTGTGCCTGGTGCTTTCAATGCGTCCTTTTGTGTGAGGTCTACCGTGAAGAGGATCAGTCATGCCTAAGCCCGGACTCACAAAAGAAAATGGAGCACTAGTACTGAATTTAGACTTGCTGCCAGATGTTTTGGTAAAGAAAAGACTCCTGTTGTCCCCGTCTTTCTGGCTGGCTATTAGAGTCAATCGACTGCCATGCTTTTCATTCTCATACTGAGACAAACGGAGACATGCCGGAGAAGCAATGAATAGTTAAATAACCTTCAGTGGGGCAAATGGCAATGCAGAATTCTCTGAGGCCGGACAACAGGGTCACAAGAAACTCGCTCAAGCTGTTCAAAGGAGTGACAGGAATGAATTGACAATCAAGCTGCATGCTGATGTCGTCCAAGTCCACATAATATTTCACCAGTGGTCAAAGAATACAGAGAAGAGACAGGAAGGACTGAGGATGAGGATGAAAACTAACAGTGCTAACACTTGTACAGCAAATATGTCAGAACCATAAAAAACATGTTTGACATTCTCTGCGGTCAAATTGTTTGCACTTAACAATGTTTTTTCTAATTGCAACTATTGTTGCCTCGGGCAAATTGGATAAGAAAATCAATTTAGGCAATAATTTTAACAGCTTTTATGGATGTTTTTTTTTTCCACATAGGTATGTTAAAAGCACAGCAACAAACTGCTGTTGCGTGTGATGTGTGGGCAGCTCAGTGTGTGTGTGTGTGTGTGTGTGTGTGTGTGTGTGCGTGTGCGTGTTTCCGTGCATGCGCTTTTGTGTGAGGAGAATTTTAAACTAATTGTTATAATTATGTGTACGCGTGCTTTTGCAGAACGCTTCTTTGACTGCAGCAAATCGGCGCCTGCAAAGTTTTGATAGAATTGTTACCAAAAACAGACAAAATTAAAAAACTGCAACCATCGTCTTTGATTTGCATTGATTGCAGTAATATGTTTATGAAATTCCCTCAGCATTTAAATCTTAGTGGAGCAGGGTTTAATTAGACTGCCCTGAACAGGACCTGTCAGGTGAATAGAACTCAAGCATTAAGGCTATTACTCACAAATTAACATCGCTTGTCTCTAAATGAGAGTTTATTCAAGATCTGATGGCTGCAATGCACTGTGTGTACCTTTATTACTGAATATTTTGGAGCCCTCCCACCTTTTTCAAATCTGCATGCCTTCCCTAGGTGGGGTCGCAGGAAGCATGGGCGGGATTGTTCACATCTGAGTTCACATCCCAGCCCTACCCTGAAGATCTGGGATCTGAACTCACCCTATATGTCCTGGTTCTTGATTGCAGCTGCGCTGAGGCCAGAGGCACACCGGCAGCCATGCTGGGTGGACTGGTCCCTTCCTCATCAGATGGAAAACCCTGTAGGTGAAACACCTACTATGGTTGAGTGGCATGACTCACTCACATGGCAATAAAACAAGATATTGGAAATTACTGAATCTACTCTTGCAAAAAAAGTAATCCTGAGTCTACATCAGTATTAAATTTTTCATTGCTACAAGTAAAAACTCTTGAGTGGACGAGTTGGTGGTGGGAAGAGAAGTTTGGACCTGTATGTCAACAAGTTAAACCAGCATTAGTCACAAATGACAGGCTGATATTTCACTGGAGTCAGCTGCTTTGTGTTGAAGGAATTCCCAATACTCTTTGCATGATAATTACTGCATACTTTACATGCAATATGCTTAACGATCAGTCTAGCATATAATGATTTTCAGTATAAGGAAAGTGGAAATATGAAACGTTGGTGGATGCCAAACTACGTATACTGCATGAAACATCCGGAGGCTGAAAGCAGCCACCATCGCTCTTGTAACCTCCCCAAAATACAGCCTGTTTCTTCTCCATCATATGCTTCTGAATATAAATGCAAACCTCCACACAATGCAGCACAATCGGCTCAAATGAAATGCCAACAAGGCCCAAACCAAAGGTTAACCTGTCGGCGTCTCTAAACAGGGGTCTGCATATCAGACACTGACGGCCTTTGATTTGCTTTAACGCTGCGGGGTTTCTGAGGCTTTCATGTCCTCACTGAAGAAACCCAACCTTCACAATTTGGACTTAGACACTGAAGCTACTTGTGTGGGCTTGGATAAAAATGTGATCATTATGCACTAGAGTGTCATTTCTTTTAAGATAATGTATAAAAGGAAATTATTTAGTTCCTCTCCTTAAAATAAAGTTGAAATGTCCTTTCCTGCTCCAGCTCTCGGCTGCACTGCTGATGAATCTGCTGTTAAATCAGACTGCAGAGCTTTTGCACTCACATTGTCCTTTACAAATCACAGAAATCTGTGAGACTGCAGGAGCTTGATTCTGTCTAATGTGCAAACACACCAATCATTACAGATTAAATACATATGCAGGTTTCAAATGGGCTCGTCTCTCACAGCTACTGCGAACGCTGTCATGCCATCATAATTCGGGGTTGCTACTAATGCAAAAACAATTTCAAATTTCTATTTTAAATTTCATTTATTTTATTTTAAATCCTTGTGTCACATTTTTGCATGAATATTTGCATATCAAATTTGTTGACTGATTTTTCGGTTGAGTCACTAATCATTGAAATAACGTTTCGGCCCAAACACGACGGCACGGAGACATTAATTCTGAGCGAATCGAACCGAGTCAAACCCGATGCAGTGCCTCTCTGCTTCTCTAACTGATGATGCAGATCCCGCAGCCGCTAAAAGGTTTTACATTAAAAACGGAAATAAAAAGCCCCATATTTTTTTTCCTACTCGCGCTGTTTGATTGCTGTCAAAAATACATTTGCAGAGAAACTGTAGCAGAAAAACTAATTATGATACAGGCATCATAGTTCATACCTGGCGTTATCTACTTGCCTGCTAAGCTCTCATCCCATTTTTGTTGTTGCAACATCACAGCAAGTAAAAATTGAGACATGTTGTCTATAACCACTAGGAGTTGCTACTATTATAAAATATAATTATAGGTAACGAGTTGGGTGTTTGTACAATTCACTTTTGCAGTTACCGCTTTACTTTGCACCCCAACTCGTCTGTTGGGTTCACTGGGGAGGGGTTAGAGGGGATGCAGATATCTTTATGATCATGTGAGGAAAAAAGCATTTTGTTTGGCTGCTTGTTGATGTTTTACTCTCATTTTGACAGGTAACTGAACCTGTCTTGTGAGCAGGACGGATCAGTGTTTAGTGCTTTTGAAATCGTCCCCTGGTTCAGTTGCCTCTAAGATTAAAGACGTCAGCTTTAACGGTTTGATTATTTAATCTTAGTGGGTCACATAAAAATAACATTTGTGCAGATGTAACAACTTTATAAGGTGATAGTCTATGTTGTGTGTCTAGTTTGACTAATTGCCTTTAAGTAACCAAAAAGGGGAAAAAACTATGCATAAAATTTATTTTTATGTGATACTTGGTACTTTTAAATATGGTCATCATCATTTTAATGTTGAACAGCAAATGTTTTTGACAGCATGAGATTAACATTTTTAACCCTGCAAAGGAAACCTTATGTAAAATATAATGTGTGTGTGTGTGTGTGTGTTACAAACTACTACTGACAAAGTTAGCTCTTCTTGAAGATGCTTTTGAAAGGTTAGTTCAATTATTCATTTAGCTCTTGAGTAGCTTTTATGTGTCTTTAAAAGGGAAACCAGCAGCTTGTGCTTCCCTGACTGAGGTCCTGTCACAGATGGGGGTCATAAATCCAACCTGGATACAAGTACCCATTTTTACAGAGCTATTGTTTTTTATTTGTTTTGGGTTTTTTTTGCTTCTAATTGCTTCAAAACGTTTTGATTTGCAAAAGCAGGTGGCTGATTTTGAAAAAAAAATATCTACTGGAATTAAATTCTGAATAATTCAGTTCCTAATTAATAGTCGTCCAGTTTTTGAGTCATTTTGCATCTTCAACAGAGGTTCAAAGAATTGTGAAAGTCTGTGATGTTGATGTTGAGAACAAACCTCGAACCTTATTTTGTACTGTGTAATTGGTAAATCCATAATGAGATAAACTCACAGCAATTATGGAAAGCAACTAAAAGGCCCCAATGAAACTTGATTAATTACATCATTCAAAAGCTAATTTAAGGCACTAAAGTTGAGCACAAAAAGTTACTATTTGAGGTTTATAGCATTTGGCTACCAAAACCATAATGGATGCATTTGTCTTTACTGGTTACTGATACTCAGACATGAGCAAATGCTATGATTAACCATAGGGCTACACCCTTGTTTTGGCCATAATGTGTCATATTATATTTCAGTCATTTACTGCCTCAATCCAGTTGTGAGAAATGTGAATGAGGAGGTTTCCTCATGGGCAGCAGCAGTTTAAACGCAGACTGTAGTTGTCATGTTCCCAGTGTCATTTATAATCAGGCAGCACTGTCATGCTCTGTAACAACCACTGAGACACTGGTCTGATGGGCAGAAACCTTTTCCAGCAGACACATGGAAACTGGATCTGCCAGCGATGACTCAGTGTCCACAAATCACAGTATTAAAATACTGTTATAGCATCTGTCAGTTTGGTAATGCTGGATGAATGTTCAGCTGATGAAGCCGACAGAAGGATGACATCACTCTGGGTGGCAGCCATCTTGGTGCCCTTGGCCAATAAACACATTTTGATCTTACTTTCGCAGTATGGCAAAGACTGATCTGAGCTCAGATACAAAGCCTCGCTAATCCTAACCCCAACAGCCAGCAAATCGCATCTGCACCGCTGTTGTGTTACATTTAGCCATTTTCATCAGTAACTATGATCAAAGCTGATTGCTGTCAACACGTTACTATACCAAATAGGGAAAATGTACTTTCTGTGTGTGTGTGTGTGTGTGTGTGTGTGTGTGTTATAATTTGCTGGCCTTTAACAAGGCCCTAACAAAACGCGTTATGTCTGAAATAACTTGTCAGTTCACCGTGAGCTTCTGTAGAAGTGTTACTGTGAGTGCATTTGAATTATACATCAAATTATCCGAGACTGCTCTGGCTCTTTTTATCCTAAAAACATCTACACTGGCTTGTGTCCTAATTGTGTCTCACCAAATCAACTGGCAAGATGGATCCAACTCTTGAGCATCAACTGGGCTTTACTTTGGCCCTCAAATCATTTCAAATGTGATCATACATGACAAATACAATGTAAGATGGTTAAAATAGTCTTTAAAAATCTACAAATGCAAGCACACAGATAAGGTGCACAATGGCTACTGTTGGTTCATGTTAAATGCTGGAATTGTGCCAATGGATTTTTACAAAAAGCTCTTTTTCTATGTTTACAAAAGGAGAAAAATCGAGATGTTTCTGGATCTTAACCTCATTGCTTACCTTGAATTCTTCCAGAATTTTATACGTTTTCCCTCGGTACTCGCAAAAGTTTTTCACCTCCTTGCACTCCGGGCAGCATCCATTGTGTTCCACTTTGGTGCACTTTGGATGCAGTTTCGGGCATTCGGGCTGGTCGCACACAGGCCCGTCCTCTGTGCACACGCACGGGCAGTTCGAGTGTCCCGGATAGAAACGTTCCCCGAGTTTGTAGACGAAGCCGCTGTCATCCACGCAGCCTTTGCCCCGGTAGTCATCAAACACAATGTTCTCACCGACGGTTCGCTCCGCCTCGTCTGCGGCGTAATCCTCGGGGTTACCCACCGTGGCCGGAGACACGCCGCTCAGGGCCAGCAGGGGGACGAAGGCAGCCAAGAGGAGAAGGCCCATGTTTTGCCGCGACAATGACATCCACATTCAAAAGGACTGTGTGGATGTCATCCTCAGTCTCTCTGTATCCTCTCCGGATCTGTCCGGGGCTTCATTATCACCGTCATCGCGTGAGGAAATGAGCTGCAGTGGGGAAAAAATAAATAAAAGATGATATGATGGATGATGATTCCCCAGGTGCTGGTTTGCATATCCTCGCAAACCAAGCTCATCTTTTAAAGACTTTTTTGTTGGCTTAGGCCTGTGTAGGGTATCTTTTATTCACTGTGCACTGGTGCTGCACCAATGTTCCAATAGAGAGCATTCGGGGTTTTTTGGGTTATTGCTCTGCCACAGGAGAAAAATTACATTCGTTGCAGTTTACACATCAAGCTAATGCCACTGATGCTACAAACAGAAACATTTGCTACCATAAGAAGCGTGCAGTCTATGTGCGTTAGTGTGGTGGTGGTGGTGCATTACATGCAAATTATTCTGCTCTTCCAAAATCACAGCAACAGCTACATCCATCAACAGAGGGAAGGGTTATAACATTGATTATGTGAAGTGGGTGGAGTGAGCTTCTCACGGAATTCTTCTCCCCATCAAATAAAACCGAACCTATTAGATTTTACGATTTGAAACTTTACGAGAAGAACCAGAGACAACAGGTAGCATTAGCCCGTTTCAATTCTCCTCCAAGCCAATAATGATCGGAATGACTTCTCCGACACTGGGCTTACAGTAGCCACCTCTTATTATATCAGCCGTGTTCATGCACATGCATGCAAACATTCTGAAATGCGCAATGATTTAACCTAAAATGCGTCAAGCCGTTGGAAGTGAAAACACACATTGACAATCCAGACACTTACTCAATACACCGCTGAAGATAAATATCACTGTGATGCGTATTAAGCGACAGCGCTAACTCACTCACCGCTTCGAAAAAGACTGATATCCACAAAGTGTGAAGGCAGGAACCCCAACACAGAAGGCTGGAACAGATTTCAGATAGTCGCCTTGCCTAGTGGAAACTTCACTCTATCCACAGGGTGAAATCACCAGTCTCCACGAGATACTGTAATCCGCCCTCTCGTCGTGATGGTGTGTTTAGAAACAATTAAACAGCCTTTTTGGAGGTTTGGTTTCCTTTTTCCCGTGCAAAGAAAAAGACATCCGCGTAAAAGTAGGTCTTCCTCATGACTGAGAAAACTGCTAGAGAAATCCTCTATAGCGTTCCCTGAGAATCCGGAGTGAATTCAGTATTTCCCCACGATGCAGGTGAATCTTAGAAAGCAGCAGCCAGTCTTGTTGCACATGTGTGTGTACATCCAGCGGTTGCGTGGAAAATAAAAAAAAATCCACATGGGTAGAAGTTAAAGAGTATAAAAAAATCGAACCGTTCGCGGCTGAAGCCAGTCATTGTTTTTAAAGAAATGTGGCCGAGATCGCGTTGAACATCAGAGGAGAACGAGCAGGGAGCGCTCCGACTTTCAGCACCTTGGAGAGCGACTGTCTCCTGCGTCCTGCACTGAGCAGAGCAGAGCGCCCCCCGTCCCCTCCGTCAACCACAGTCACAACAAGACTCACCTCCCACGATCCGAGGACAAGTATGACTGCATTACTGGAAGGGTTAAAGGCTGGGATGAAGTGAAACGGTGAAATAACTGCTCATTAGTTAGGCGGGTTTCAACGGGAGCAGCTGGTAAATTAAGGCGGTAGGCTAGAGCTCCTAAATAATTGTGCTAGCCTTTCCCTGTCGGTAAGCGGGTGCGTCTGTGTGCATGCTCGCCTCATTATGCGCCTGTGAATATGTGTCTGCATACGTGCGCATGTGTGCCTGCGCGTGCCAGAGTCTTCACACATGACCCGCAGCATGTTTCTCTGAGTCACTCATTTGCAGCGCAGTTTGCGGAAACCTATTTGTATTCAGTGGTGCAACGCAAAAGGGAGTCTGGCTTCTCAGCTCCCGCATCAAGTGAAAAGTACAGTATAGCTTGGCAGAGCAGTATCAGCTTTGTTTTACAGATGGCAGCCCATAGGGGCCACTGCCTAACTGCGTTCAGACTGAACACAGACCAGTCCGACCCGAAAGACCATCGCTTAACTAGAATATTCCCACAAGGAATCGTAAACGTATTGTCAACTGCTGCCTTGTGCCCTAGCTTGTTCAGACATTAGAATGCATTCATGGTCTTTTCTGAGTAATGGTTAAAATGAACTATTTTATAGAATTTCCGCACCTTGAACACATGTTAGTCCTCAGAGTGACTCAGGGTGTCAAAACTCACCTCTGAAACTTTAAATACAGATTTACATGTGCTGCAGGCTTCATGTCGGATCTAACGGGATCAGCCTAATTAACGAAACACATTCAAATATCATGCCATGGCATATGTTTGAGCGATATTGCTGCAGATATATTTTCATCTATAAACTCTAAAAGGAGAGTTTCACGAGTAGCCTAAATGGCATCTGCATGACTGCTTCGGTGTTTACTCGGCACAAAGTCATCTGCAAATACATTTCATGGAAAATTGTTGGCTTTTTTTGGACAAATTTTACAAGCAAGCATTTCATACAGCGCCTTTTTGCTTTTTCAAATATTTATTCAAGAAAACATTGATAGATGTAATATTCGTTTGAGGAAAAACTAGGTAAACCCTTGGCTGCAGAAGCAAGCATTGCCCCCTCTCGCTGAAATAACTTGTTTTAGGCATTTTGCATAATTGTCCACAAATCTCTGACATCGGCTTGCTGAAATTTCGGACCACTCCGCCATGCAAAATTCTCTCAGTAGCGCTATATTTCATGATTTTCTTGCTCCTTTCAAATAGTCTCCAGCAACATTTCATAAGGATTCAAATCTGAGTTTTTCCCCTCCTTGGCTGGGCCTTTCCATAACACTTTATTTTTTCATTTTGATTCATTCCTTAATGGATTTGCTACTGTGCTAAGGATTATTATCGCACTGAAAGCTCCATTTACTGTCCAACTTCTACTCTTGGACAGATGGCTTCACATTATCTCAAAGCACATTTTGATATGATGCAGAATTAATTGTTGAATCAGTGACTATAAGCTGCTCTGACCCCAAGGCAGCAAAGCACCCCCAAACCATAACATATCCACCACCGTGATTTACAGTGGTATAAAGATTTTCTCTGAAAAAAACTGTCAAACATGTCCAGAGGTCTTGTGATGAAACAACTCTTTGTCGGTTCAGACCACATAAAGGCCTGCTCGTAGACTGAAAACTGTTCTTTTCCTCTTGTGCTCTTTTTGGTGAGCATGCCTCCCATGAAGGTCAAATCTGTGCTGCATCTTTCTGATTGTAGGCACATGCTCTTTGGTGACCAGTTACATGTGTTACCTGCAGATCATGTGATCAGGTTTTTGGGTTCTCGTTTAGCCAACCCTGAAAAACATGTAGTTTGTTGATAATTTGTAGTCATTGTCAGATCCATGGGCATCTGCATCTTTTTCTAATGACCTTCTGTAGCACTTAAGATCATGACATGAGGATATCACACACCTGAATAGAAAAGGGAGCATCAGACCTCAGATGTTATAGGTTGAAGCACAGCGGCTTTAAGCATGGTGGATTCCACCTGTCACTCGCTGACGGTGTTCATCAGCAGATTCTAGATTTAGGAATTTTCTGGTGTGGTAATTGCAGGGCTGTACCGTGACTGAGCTTTAACATATACTAATGTTATGCTTCTCATTTGTTATACAAATTCATTTTTATTTTTGAAAGAGGATTAAGTGGTTGCTTGTTAACATGTATTTAGAAAAATCTAGCATGTCTATGAAGACGAACCTCAGCATCCCACGCTGGTTCTCTTCATCACGTATTCACTAAGGGGGCGGGACTGAGAGGAAAACTGTGAAATTTGGGAATGTTTTGAGACTGAAAAGATAAGAAGTGTGTAAGAAATGCTACAGCTCAGCATCAAGAGGGAGTCTAAATAAATCAAGTGTTTATGCTCATTAATGCAGAGGCTTGTCCTGGGCCTCTTCTCTTCTAAATATAACTCTGGTAGCATAGCTCAAGAAAATTCACCATCAGTCATCAAGCTTCATAATATTTTGCCCCGCAGAAGTGAAAATCCATCTATAGAGCTTTCTGGTTGCCTGATCCTGTCAGTGAAACTGAAGTAATTCTCTTCTAATACTACAGAACCAAAAGACTTTGACTTAGATTCTACATGTGATCACTATGATTAGATTAAATAATATAGCATCTGAGGGCAAAACGTAGTCAGTCGGGTTGTGAGACAGGGATCATGCGGCGCAGTTAGTGATCTCTAAAATGTGGCAGGGCTTTGAAATGCAGATACCAGCAAAGCTCCAAATAACAACACAACCTGTGGCAAGCAGGGTCTGACATTAGCAACGAGGATAATTACTGTGTCAGCTGAAACATTTAGCAGGCAAACACATGAGGGCAAACTGAGGCTACACTGTTAACTTTTCCCTCAACTAAACACAAAAATTACATCTCCGTTTAACACGCACTGCTGTTCTGTCACCATTAACTCTCAGTCTGCTTTTGGTCTTAAAAAGATGTGTCTGTGGACACTTTTCTCCCCTCACTATCTTTTCTCTTTTTTTCCTGTTTCCGTCTCCTTTCACGGCCGTGTTGCCGGTTTCTTTGTGGTTTCCAAGTGCATGTGTTTCCCCAGACTTTGTCCAAGACAAGCATCTTCATCCAGGGTAAAAATATGCTTTTCTCCAGCATGAACTACTTTATGTTCTTTACTATGCACCACAAACCACCCCTTCCCCACAACCCTCCCCCCACTCCCTGCACACGAGCATCTTGCCTGTTGACCTGGTTAAAAAGAAAAGGAACACTTATGCTTTTTAAAGCCTCTCGTCTTCTTCCCTCTTCTCACACAACTTCCAGCAATAGAGCCAGTACAACTATATATATCATTTATTAAATCTGACATTGCACTTCAGTAAACGTTGGATCCTAATATGAGATGTGTTGTTTAAGACAGCCAGCCAGCTACTCCAGCACGCTATGGTCCATTAGGCCTTCACTCTGGCTCATGAAAACATGGGGTGGATGATACAAAACATCATTCTGAAAGATGTACTAGAGCAACCACTTAACAGACTACCTGTGTCTTACTGCTGGATGGAGACGTGCTCGTGTTGGCAGGGCGGTTCTTTCACATGACACTTTGCGGAGCAGCCTAACCGAGGTGTTTACATCTCAGCTGTATTTGATGTGAGGCAAACAATTGGCAGCCCACATGATTGGCTTCCAGTTCAATCAGCTAATGGAAAAAAAGAGCTCTTTATCCCCCCACCTCATGCCTTCCACCACCTCAGTTCTCCTGCAGCAACACATTCACTACAGCAGAGACTACCAAATGGTATAATGGTTCTGCCATTAGGGCTGCATTTATAGCCTGCAAGCAGGTCTTAGGCATTATATTCAGTCACAGCTATTCATGCTAACCTATTAAAGTGGCTGCCAGAGAGGGAGGAAGCAAGCCGAGCTTGTTGGGTAGGAAAAAGACAAGAAACCACTAAGGGGGGGGGGGCTTCAGTGTTTGGGGTCTTCTGCACAAGTGAAGCATAGATTTTTACTTTTACATGGAAATAAGAGTTGTGCTCCATAAAGACTGTGTTAATGTAGCTAGCAGGGCTTTTCTACATGTAACAATGCAGCGTGCCTCTCACTCGCCGAGCATTCTGTTCGTGGCTTGAAATTAACATTGGTAGTACAATTTCACCGTGACAAATGTAATCCGTGGCTCGAGCTCCCGCAATCCGCTACTGATTTGACTACTTAACAATATGAATCCATGACTCTCTGGCTGATCCATGCATTACTTTAGAAATGTCTTGGAGAATCTGCTTTGAGTCAGTGAAGTCATTTAGTCATGTTATTATAATGAATGTATTAGCCCACATATCTTTATTTTGAGCCCCCTCTGTAAGTCTTTATAGATAGATGCGATATTTATCAGCATACAAAGATTCACAGGTGATGATGATGGCAGCAGCAGTATTTGTGAAACAAAAAGCTTGTCTAAAGAATATTTGATTTCTTGGTAAAATGTTTTGTTCCTATTTATTTAAAAAGCATGTCAAGTTTTGGAGAAAGACTTAGAAATCTATGTAGCAGTAAAGATAAGCTGCACATGTAATTGTGTGGTTTAGGAAGCTATAAAACTGTAAAAATGCAACTAGTGAGTCTTTTGTAAAATGTGTGGAAGGTGAATTGTCTGCTAAAGTGTTTCAATTCCAGCCTGCTGTCCAAAGAGTGCATCTCACAGGCCCAGACTGTTTCACCCCATCCACTCTACCCTGTGGTCCTATAATCCACATCCTGTATTACATGCCACACTGATTCAGACATTCAAATAGCTCTGCTAAGGCAAGGGGGAGAGATTCATTGGCATTTTGGGATGAGTCAGCTTGGTGGCATTGGTGAATAGGGAAGAGATCCGTGTGCTGGTCTAACTTTGCTGGTGGATCGCGGGTCTCCCTGTGATACTTATTATCCCAGCTGTGTGTAACAGTGCCCCTGTGGGTGCTGGCATTTTCCACCAAGTTAGAATAAGAGCTCTTTTCTCCTCCCATAGGGGACCTGTAGTGACTCTCTGATTCGCTTTCTCCAAAGGCTGACGATGCTTCAGCAGCTCCAGGGAGATACTCAGCACTGAGACTGTGCTGCTGTGGTTGGCTGCCTTTTAATGACTCTGCTGCTTTAGACATGCAAATAGAGCTGAAGTGGAGAGAAAGCCTGGAGGGACACTTTGGCATATGCATCAAATGCAATATGCTGGATTTTAAGGGTGTAATATGGGACTAGGCTGTATGAATGAATGCATTAATTGAATACCAAAAACACCAGTGTTCATCATGGGTAATATGGTTATAGGAAATATCCCTATGAGAAGCATTCCCCACCTTAAACTTAAGGACATTTTCAATTAGCTTCAGAACATTTTTAAGAATATTTCTGGGGGACAAAAATATTTGTTTTGTAGTTGCGATAATAAGATTATCAGTCATATGTACCATTTTCTCCATCAAGTTCTGCAAAGGAAGAAAAAGGTATATAATAATAATAATAATAAAAAAAGTATCTGTACTATAATAGTGTAAAAATGATGAGATTGAAAGTGACTTTATTTGTTTGTTACGAGTATTTGTTTTTGTGAAATTAATTTTGGCTGCTCCTTGGAAAGGCTGTGATCTGGAACTTCTTTGGGATTTTATACCTGATTGATAAATTGATCTTTTCTGTTAGATGCTGCTGTAATCACAGAAAACATAGGGGTGTTTTCTTTTGATTTGTTCACCAAAACGATGCAGGTTTTCTTATAAAAAACTATTTCATTTCATATTAACCCTGGACAATGAGAACGATGTTTTCCTGCTTTTAAATGTGACACCTCAGGGTCATCATCAAGTGTCCGTATGGGATGACCTGGAAGTCAGGCTGGTGCCGCTGGTGCCGCTGGTGCCGCTGGTGCTGCTGGTGCCATAAGCTGGTTGTCACAAAGACATTTTGTTGGTATCCGGAACTTTCTCAGCATAATGTGCCCCGCCTCCCGCCCAATATAAAACGGCAGGATATTGTTGTCCGTCCGTCCATCCATCCATCCATCCATCCATCCATCCATCCATCCATCCATCCATCCATCCATCCATCCATCCATCCATCCACTCATTCACTCATTCATTAGGTCATGGGATAAAAACAGTCCCAGCCTGGATGCAAAGCTCTAACTGTATTCCGCTGCTGCTATAAAGCCACTGATTCCTTGGACCGAAGTTTCCAGGAATTCATCAAAGAACAAATGGAAGCCTGTGCAGTAGCTGTTGTGACGTAATCCTTCTGAAACAAATTGATGGCGACACCAACTTTTAGGGTCCACATGAGATCCTGGGACTGTCGTGGAGGCCAATAAAATAAATGCTGCTGAATATTTCTTTCATCTCTTTATGAGCTTATTGCTGCAGTCCTCCACAACAGTCTCAGGTCCTGGTGTGGCCTCCTGGGAATATTAACTGCCCACCCTGGGTTGGAGTTTATTCACTCAGCTGTACCATTTTCAGTGTGGTGGGTTTGACTTTTTTGCTGTGTAAATAACACTGAAATAGGACGTCTAGCGTTTTCCCTGCTCAACTCCCACATTTCGCTGGTTGTGAATATGTATTTGGTCCAGTCCTAAGAATGCAATGTGGGTGAGTCAGATTTTGTTTAAATATTTAAAACCCATTTGGCAGTTTCAAATGTAAGCAATAACCTAAATGCATGCACTCATCTTTGTTAAATTGTTTGCCAATGCAAATATTAAACTAAAATCTGAATATGCTAGATGACTAACACGAGGGAGCGACGAGAATTATCATTAAATGTCACACTGAGCTGTTTTCACTGTTTACAATTGCTTCCATTATGCTCAGAGTGCATGTATGCTGTGTGCACGGAAACCCTACAACCACTGGGTGTGCAGGATGACAGCTGCTGCTGCACTGGGAGAAATCATGATTCCTGCGATTAACTGCTTTACGTCAGGTATTAAATTATTCTGCTTTGAGTCAACGTTACGCAGTGACACGGTGTGGTACGACATGAACTTCCTCCAGTTTCAGAAGACTCATAAAGCACCAGGGAGGTGTAGTGCTTCCCGGCATTTGGCAACCAATTAAATTGATTGTCACTACATACAAAGGATGTCAGTCATGAGAGTAATGTATTCAACTGTAATCCCTGACAATTACCCTAACCCATGGGGATATGAGCTACAGAGTTGTGGCCTTGGTGTCTGTGAAAGATTCTCACTGTTTCTGTCAGAAGACCCGTGTGATGCCTGCCACAGAGAAATAAATACACAGGTTTTTTAATATCTCTAACTCTCTTTGCTCTATGCTCTATATAAACCTGGCACAAAGAGGTTGATTATTTCTTTGCTGCAGCAATGCTTCTTGGGAATAAGTTTCACCCTGTTGGGAAGCCTGTTTATTTCCCTTAAACGGAGCCACGCTTGTGAGGAAAAAGCATCTGTGGGTTGAGCAGCAGAGTTGAGTATGTACCAACATAATTCTCCTCCATAATGCTGCCTGCATTAGAAGGATGATCTGTTTAATTATAGGAAATAATAAAGGCGTGAAAAGAAGTCATGTCAGTACTTCACATTTTTTCTTTACTGCTACACATGCCATATGGGACCTCACAGTCAACTGACATCTGATCAATTTGCAAGTCCATATGGGTCCTCTAATAAGATGACAGCATTAGACATCTGCTTTCTGTTTGCTGATAAATACTGCACAAGCAGTAATTATTGGCCCAGGGGCTGCATACAGTCCAGAGTAATGTAAATATGAAATCAATCTGTTGGGATGAATCCGTTTAAAAGCCGTCCATGTTGACTTGAATAAAAAAACAGGGATTGATTTTAATGCATTAGTGTTGCATTAAAATAATAAGAAATATCTCGTGTCGGCCGAATGCACAAACAGCTGTAAATGTGCAGGTTGGCTCTGAGCTGACATTTAAATGTTCTATCAATTTGCCACCACAAGCGCTCGTGGTTGCTGCTCGCCTCGGTCACAAATGACTGTTTTCACTCTCCGACTTGTTTGATTTTACGTGAGAATATCTTACCTTTAAATCTGACTTCAGGACCTGACGTTAATTTACCCCCAAGTTGTTGCACATCCTTCTGTTTTCCAAGCTTGCAGTTGAGCAGTTCTGAGGCTAATGTGTGATATTAGACTAATGGTGTGTGGCGCACACGAACAGCTGCTTGTTCCTTGCCGGACTGATAATTAGTCAGTAGTATACAAAAGAGTTGCTGCTCACAGCCCCTCTCCATCCTCATTTCTGCTACTCACAGGCTGCTTCTCAAGGGAGCGCTGGCTTCCAGCAATTTCAAAACCCTTTCACCGCGGGGATTTTCATCTCCTCTATCTCTCGTTCTTCTTACTCCCTTCTTCATCAGCTCTCTTTCTTCAATCTAACACCACTGATTCAGGGAGATGTAGAAGTGGGAATAGCTACCCACCGAGGTGCTGACATCATGGCTGCAGATGGCAGAATGTGGATTTTTGCACTATACTAATAAGACCAGGTGTTTCACCATGAGAGACGGTGCATTTTAAATGGGGCAGCGAAGGAAATGCAAAGCCATTTAACCGGTAAGTGTGTGCAAGGTGCTGCGAGACGAGCATCTGGGATGCATTTAATATTCATGCCCGTCTCCATTTGTGAAAGTACACACACACACACACACACACACACGCTGATTCCTGACTTGTTGACTAATTGTTTAGCACGTAGAGCGATGACAACAACTGGTGGGCAAACTGTGACAGATGAAATTCCCCTCGACACAGCTCAAGGTCAGCAGGCCCCCTGATTTATGTGCTATTGTTGGACAGGTCTTCACTGCTGTTATTATGTAATACTTTTACCACACCCCTTACATAACACGAGTTAATGAGTGTAACATTATTAGTACTGTGATGTATACACTGGAGAGGCTTTGTTTTAGCAGTTATGATGTACAAAAGTATAACATTACTTAAACCCAAGTTTAAAATTATAAGCCGAGTCTACAGCTTCCTCTGACTTTACACACATAAAGTGAGAGATATGTTGGCGTAAGAGAGTCAACGCTGGTCTTGTATGAATCTATAACTGCCTCTCGGCCGATGGCAGCTGTCACAGGCTCCGGCCTCCTCGTGACCCTGGACTGGAAAAGTGGAAGAAAATGGATGGATGGGAGTAAAAGAGGAGTGTGCAGTTATTTTTTGGCAAAGATTCAATGGAAATGGCTTAATGGCGCATAACAAAATGATTACACAAGTTGTTAACCCATTAAAGCACTTAACAATGATGCAGCTTTGTGCTATCAGAGCCATTCCGACTGCAGCAGCACAGTTTTTACTCCACTGGGTCTCAGAATAAGCAAAAAATGATATTTCTTGGTGGTGACATACCTCTGACTTGTCTCACAGTGAACTACAGGGCTTAAGTGTCGACCCTTTAACGCCTTTTATCCATCTGTGATCCTCCAGCTGAAGAACGAGCAGTAACGTGACACAGCTCTCAGTTTAAAACTGTAGTTATTAATAATTTTATTCGCAGCGCCCATGTCTTTCACTGTCTGTATACCTCATGCGTGTACCTTGTATTGCATATGACAATAAATCCATCTACTTTGTCCCAAGTAAAGCTGTGATCATGAAGTGATTTCTTCCCCTGCAGTGTCTTTGATTTTATCCTGTTGTAGTTACAGCTTCAGCACTTTCTTATTGTAATTTGTTTCCATGAATGAAGTAAAAATATGTGTAAATACTAATAAATGAAGGACATTGTAGAGCATCTCTCTGACAGGGTTAAACTAGCTATTAATCGCATTTCATTACAGGTGTGTTTGGTGAATCTTTGATTTTAAAATATATTAAAATCAGTCTGAAATCACAGGAAAGCTGAACCCCCCTCCCCCCTCCATGTTTATTTATCATGCAGTCTGTCTTTGTCTTTGAGGTGAGAGGGCGGTCTGTATGTGCTTGCATCTGTGTGTGTGTGTGTGTGTGTGTGAGAAACAGTGCTAAATGCATTGAATAAAGTGTAGTAAGAATAAATGTGTGAATGAATGAATCAAACTTCCAAACATTTAATCTTTGCTTGTTGATTTTATGATTTTGGGGGAAAAAGCT
>VOQJ01014893.1:0-12415 GCA_015052665.1 Apistogramma diplotaenia
GCTGTCAGTGAGTCCAGCTCCACTCCCACAACATCACTGGCTTTGCGGATCAGTTTGTTGAGTCTGTTGGTGTCTGCCGCCCTCAGTCTGCTGCCCCAATTCAATTCAATTCAATTCAATTCAATTTTATTTATACAGCGCCAAATCACAACAAATAGTCGCCTCAAGGCGCTTTTTATTGTAAGGTAAAGACCCTACAATAATTACATAATAAACCGAACAATCAAAAACGACCCCCTATGAGCAAGCACTTGGCGACAGTGGAAAGGAAAAACTCCCTTTTAACAGGAAGAAACCTCCAGCAGAACCAGGCTCAGGGAGGGGCAGTCATCTGCTGTGACCAGTTGGGGCTGAGGAGAGAGAGACAGGACAAAAGGCATGCTGCGGAAGAGAGCGAGAAGGATTATTAATAAGTAATGATTAAATGCACAATAGGATGTAAAGAGAGTGAAAGAGGTGAATGAGAAGAAACACTCAGTGCATCATGGGAACCTCCCAGCACGCGATCAATTCCCCAAAGCGAGGAGAGCAGTGGAGACAGAGACCAGACACAGACTACACAGACTATCCCTGAAGTTTAACTGACAGCTCAGAAAAATTAAGGGAGCACTTGATCATCAGTGTAACCGTGTATTTAAGCAGCATGTCCAACAACTAACCTTCAAGTTGCTTCATTTCCAATGGCGGCTCCTCTTTCGACTGGTCCCGCTTCTCCTCTTCATCACAGCTGCTCTGCTTCTGGGCCTCACCAGATGGCTGGCTTTGTTTGGCTGTTATTCCCATGGTCGTTACTGTTACCATCTCCATTTCTCCAAGCTGCTGACAAATCAGAGGATCCTGCTCTGATTCCTGCTCAGCAGGTTTTGCAGCTGGCTCAGAGTCTGTTCCGTCTCCCTGTCCTTGCAGAGAAGTAGAATTCACTTCCTTGTTGAAGGCGACAGGTTGAACACAGTCACTGGTGCCAACAGGAGCTGCTGGCTGGCTTACAATGACTTGTGCCGTTGCATCAGACCTCTCTGATGACTGGCTTTGCTTCTCGCCCAACTGAATAAGAAAAGAGGAGACATTTTACAAATGAAGAGAGGATTTTGTTTTTAATTTGCAAAGAACTTGGAGGAAATGGAGCCTAAAGGAATATGAGTAATGGATTTTTCACAGTTGAGAGAGTTGAGAGAGTATGCACAGCTCAATTTCTCCGTTTCAGATCAGCATTCATCAAAAACATAGCATGCCATGTACAGCTGATTATTAAGTGAGATCTAAAGTATCTGCAAAGTTGACTTTTGTGACCCTGGCTGCACGAAAACACCAATACACAAGAGCAGATAATCATCTCACATCACATTTATTCCTCGTTATCTGGCAAGCTGCTGCCTGGTGACAGGTTTACCAACAGCCATTAGACGGCATCTGCTAGTATGCCGAGTAAAAATCTTTCATAAAATTACAAATTTCTTCCAAGTTCCAGGCAGATTTCAAAAAGAGAGCCCACACATGGCAGATGGTGTTACTGGCTATAATCGTATTAAATTATAAGACCGGGTAATTTGAGAAAATAATCCAACTGCAATCTTAGTCTTAAAATGGCACTTTATGCACATAGAGAAGCTCCACAAATGATTACTAATTATAAGATAGATTTTTATATAGCAATTTAAAAAAACAAATGAAATGCAACATATATCAAATAATTTAAAAAGAAGAAACATGCAATATTCACTCAATTATAATAGAATATGACAAAACAAGGGCACCGCTGAGCAGGTGCCAACGTTTGGCTGTTTTGCAGTCGTGACAGGGGGACGGGGGGGACGAGGGAGCGGGTGTCAAAGTGCAGTTATAGTAAAGTCAGTTAACGAGTGTGTGTTGGCTGATGCTGCAGCTTGAACAGTACACATTGATGGTCGGAATTTAAACTTACTAGGTAAAATTGTTCAATTTATTGCATTTACATGATTTTCAGAAAACCTGACCTCTGACCTTTACCTTCAGGTCACGGTCAAAAAGACTGTGAATTATGGTGTGAATTTGAACATTCTGCGTCACATCGTTCTCAAGTTACAGCCAGCAGCTTGGCTTTCTTCTTAACCGCTAAGCTAAAAATAATCTGAAATATGAATAAATATAATGAAAAAGTATAATTTTAAGTAACACTATTTACATTTATTGTGTTGTGATGATTTTATGCTTTAGTCAAACTACATCACATCAGCCTGATTAAGACCGTTGGTTCAGGAATGAAAATGGGTGCATAACAGATGAACAGTTTGTCTCAGTGTGTCAGAACTGATGAAGATCAACGCTGCCTCTGGGACACTTACAACATAAAAAACTAGCACAACAACTCCCGCACTACTGTGAGAATCATCATTACAAGCACAGTGTGCTTCTGCTGGCTGTTTTTCCCCATCACTCAGCTGTGTGTAACTGCACATGAGAAAACAAAAGAGGGGCAATGTTGCTATGTGAAACTGAGACTGCCAGTATCAGACAAACAACTTCAGTTACCACTGACTGTTTATTTTCTTTTCCCAGAAATTACTACAGTACCTAGCACGTTCTGGCCAAATTACCTGAGAAAGATTATTTAACAGATAGAAGAGACGTGACTGATGAGATCATCACAAATACGATTTTATGACTCTATAACCACTGAAAGAGACAATTGTTGTGTAACCCTAACCCAGGTAGATTGAAGCTATGAGAACACCAACAGTTACTCAGACATGTAGTTCTGAAAAAAAATATTTTTTACTGTAAATATTACATTTGTGCTACAATGGACATCACCCAAAAGAATTCAGTTATGATCCTGACACTGTTGTATTTATTGATGCTACTGTTCCCCAAATGTTTTTAAGAGACATTCACCTGAGAAATCACAAGTTCTTCTAACATCCAACCCAGACTACCATTACCAAGTTTCCTATTTGTGTGACACTTAACAAATCAGCTGACTGGAGAAAGCCAATTGTTGCATTGTTAATTAAGTGCACACAATCAAACTGAATTATTTAACATTTGGTTACTGATGTAACCGTGGTTCTCTGAAAACCGAGTGAGGTATCTCACTATGGAAAGTGCCGTCTGGCGCAACCAATTCTGGAAGCATAGTTCTTATGTTGACCGCTGCTTCCTCCCTTGTGGAGGGTGTGATGCACGGTTCGAGGCAGCACCAGGTGTGGTTGCAATGGCAGCGAAAGACCTCTTGACGTACTGCCACTGTCTCTGTGGAGAGAAGCCTGCTGCTCAGGTGGATGGGAAGTAGGTTAAAGTCTACATTACGCCCTCTTGCTGCCATAGCTGCGAAACCGGCCGGCAGTGGCTGGCATTGCGTGACCTTGCGAGAAAGGCAAAGGTCCAAACCCGTGACGTGGCTGCAGCCTTGCACCCCTAGAGACCCGGAGATTGAGATCCGTAATGATACACATCTCGCCCCAAACTGGTACCTTTATCCAGCAGGTGGCCCAGGTCTTGAAACAACTCAGCCTGGTAGGCTGAGAGGAGGGTGATGCTATGATTTGCCAGAATAACCCTTAATGGGTACTCTGTGACAAAAGGGTTTGTCCCAGTCTCATCTCCTTCACACTGAGACAGTGGGCATGAGCTGCTTGGCGGGTGCCTGACAAACAGGAAATAATTTCCAGTCATACAGGTCCCTCTCCTCTACCTCGTCATCCAGCAGGCCAGCTAATTGACAGCCTGGTTGCTGCTCGCCTACATATCTCACGTAGATCGACTTCATGGGCAGATGGAGAGGGCTGAGTCACCCCCACTGATGGAGCTGCCAGGTCGTGATGCGTGAGCTCAAAGGAGAATAGCATCCTCCTCATCCTCATCATTATCCTCTCAGAGGATATCCATGATAACATCATCTTCCTCGTCTTCTCTGCCCTCCTCTTCGCAGTTGAGGAGCCGGTCGAACAGAGGAGGAAATTCCACTTCCAGGTCCTCCATCCAGCTCATCCTCCCCGATGTCCCCCCAGCAAGCAGCAGGTGAGCTGGAATTTATCGATCAGGCACCTCTGGATACACCTCGACACTCCACACACAGCTGCTGTGGTACAGAACTGAGTACAGCTTCCTTGCATTCTTTACATCTTTAACATCCCACACATACAGACTGTCGTCACTGTACACACAGGTCAGGTATCAAGCAGCAGGGTCAAAGATCAAAGCCAGCGTGTCACAGTACTGAGCACCTGGGCTGGCAGGTAACAGGCTTCCGTGCTGCCCAGACTGTGTGATGTGACTCTCAGGTGGTGTTGGAAAGAGAAGGATCGGTGTTTGAGGCTGCAAACACTCGCAGATGCTGCTCCCGGATTCTACCAGGCAGCAGTGCTCGCAGGAGTCAGGGTCTGCCAGCGATGCCTATACATGCTTGATACCCATACAGGCAACACAGAGGGGATAGGGGTCTTTCTCCGAGATGGTCAACCCAGAAGTGACTGGACAAGGATGGGACTTGACATTCACTGCCACCAGCACTGCGAGTCAGCCATAATGCTAATGCTCAGCTTTGACAGCTAGCAATAGCTTAACAAAAACACTAGCTACTTGATGCACTCGTATCAAGATATGCAACAACCACTACAACATAAAAATATTTCAGTGACAAAAATAGGCTTCTGACCATGCAATCCGGGAGTGGGCCATATCTCCCATAGTGAGATACCGAACGAGGTTTGAAAGAGAATGTTTGGTTACTGACGTAACCCCGTGGAAGAAACACTGAGAATGCCTGGTGTGGGGCCAGGGGCCGTCATAAGGGAGCTGGGGGACCCCGTGTCCTTGAAGTGATTGGTCGGTCTTGGACAGACATGGTGGTAGTGGAGCTTCCATGATTGGTCACACCACAGGGTGCTTCCCATGGTGAGATATGCGTGAGGTTTGAAAGAGAACCCACAATTAAAACTGGCCGTTTAAAATAGCACTCAAATAGACTGTAACTGGACTGGATCACATTTTGGAGAGGCATTATTGTTTCACTTTTCAAAGCGATAAACTGCAAATTCTAAGCAATTAAATATGAATGTAATGAAAAATATTCTACATGAAAGCAACAGCAGAAGTGTTCAAACTAGGAACCACGTCACAAAAACAATCTCACCTGAGTTCTGTTGGTATAGGTGGAAGCACCAGCTCCTGCTCCCTGTTCCTGTCCAGTGCCACGGGTCTCAGATTTATTGTCTCCATCTCTGCATTGTGTCTGTGGGCTCCGATCAGCGGGCAAGTGGACATGGGGGGATTTCCCGTTAGCTGCTGGGGACTTGATAGAGGATAGGTCTGGTGATGCCTCATTAGTGGCATTAGGCAGCTTTACAACCGTGCGTTTGGCACTAGGTTCCTGATGCGGCTGCTCCACCCTTGTGATGGTAAAAGGCTTGGTGGTGGTCGTCAAGCCATCTCCAGCTGTGTCTTTAACGCCTACAGAGTCTGTAGTGGCCTTTTCACCTGTTAGTTTAGTTTTCAGGATACGTTTGACACCTGGTTTGTTAACACTGCGTCTCGACTCGCTGCGTGGAGGTGATGAGGGAGGCTGGGGCTGGAGATGTGATGACAGCTGTTTGGGCTTCTCTGATGACTCCAAGGCAACAGGCTTCATGTTTGCTTTGGTCTCTGTGGGTACTGCCTCCTTCTTTTTATTTGACTGAAGCAGAAGAGCCAGAAGCAAAACACAATGTTTACTTAAGGCTGTAATATGCAAGACTCTTCTTCAAAGAATACCTGCCGCTGTCAATGTCTTACTAGAAAATTTGTGACACGTTTATCTATAAACTCTTACCAACTAAACAATAGTAACATACATTTTCAGCACTGTGGTACAGAACCTTTTAAAACAAGTACAGTGGGTTGCTTGCAGGCAAGCATGCTTACTTCAATTTAATTGAAGATGATTTTAAACGTGTTTTGAAGTAATGAAATAATGAACAATTTTATGTGGCTCACCTTTAGAGAAGGCCAGATGTGAAAGGGAATCTTCTTGTGCATGATGAGATGGAGGAAACCTCCCTTTTCCTTATACTGAACTTTGCTACATGAGGCCTCAATTTCCTCCTGCAGCTGGCAGCTCCACTGCCGTCCATCTGAGAAATGAAAACATACAGATTTTATTAGACCACAGCTCACTTACAGTCTCGAAAACAGCAGTAAAGACAAGATATAAACCAAAAAGCTTAAGTTTAACACCTAAAATCCTGAGACTGAAGCCTAAACTCAACCGCACAACTATGCCTGCTCTTTTGTGGTTTTGCAGATTTTTTTTATTTTACAAATATCCACTTTTATGCTTTGCTTGCATTGCATACTTTGCTATGAATTACCTGGGAAATCCACACAGCAGTGTGTATCAGTGAAGGTGGTGCTGATGTCCTCTATCCTCTGCACCCCCTCGCCGCAGCGCAGTCTGACAGTCACTTCATTGACATTCTGCTTCCAGTCCACAAACACATCTTGAAAAAACAAAGCAGCAGTCATGTGAATTTTAAAGCACAGAAGGAACTTAAGTGCTTCATGATTCCACTGTGATCACTCAGTCTCCAGCCTGAACAATAGTGACACTGTTAAAAACTAAAGAGGAGAGATCGTCTGGTTAAAAATTACACTTCAAAGTAAAATCAATGAAGAACACACTGCATCAGTGCTATGAGCCTGAGAGAAAACAATGCTGCAATACAGAGGTTCATGCATTCACACAGACCAATGCGCTCATATGCTCAACTGGGTCAGTCCACAGCACTCATGGACAGACTGAGGCAGACAGAAGGCAGTGAACTCAGCAGTTACAAATGGAACATCTAAAATTATCCACCCCACACAGACTGTATTCCAAGTAAACAATTACAAAAAGAAGGAAAGCTATCAACTCATTTGCATGCTACTGAGCCATGCAGACACTTTTTCAAATGCAGATTCAATGCACAAACTCTGGAGCAAACAAGCAAAATTTAACTTAAAAAAATAAGAAAAGTACCATTTTTCATAGCAGACTCAAAACTGCGGCAGTGACTGGACAGCTGCTACTGAATTCTGTATCAGCGATAAAATCATGCATGGATCACACGTCCAATCTTCACCGACAACTTGAAAGCCTCGACACTCCCACAAGGATTTCTTCACCCACTCACTCCCTCTCTCTCCAACTTAATCGCTCCAAAAAGGTCAGCAGCAACACTCAATCCCCTTCAGCTGGTGACAGTCATATTACCAGTGGAGCTATGCCACTTAAATGACTGGATAAAAAAAGTCATGTTGGCTCATCTTTTTTTCTTCTTTTTTAAATCAGTATCCCAAACAACTTACTTTGATCTTATTGGCCACTCTGATTATTTACAATACTGAATATGCCTTAAAGTGCATTCTTTTGTGTATTATCACTATAATTAAAACTGCACTACTGAAACAGTGGGCTCGCCATTTACATCAAAAACACATCGACATTCTGTATAAAAAGAACAGACGCATAGAATGAATAGAAATCTACAGGAGCTCTTAACAGCAGAGATGACAAGGTTGTCCTTTTCCAGCCACCAAACAGCCAATCAACAGCTGAAAGAGCAAAGCTACTAGCCAATCGTGTTGCTGCACTGCTGCTTGTGATTTTGTCATCAGATTTGACTTGTAATTATACACAGTAATTAAACTCAGTTTATTTAAAGGTAAGGCTGTCTCCTGTATTTTGCCTAGAAGCATTTCAAAGATGGCTGCTAAGTAGCAAGAACTGCTCTTAGAAGACCGGGAAAACTAACAACTGGGAAAAATAAAATAACACCTCACAATAAAAATTCAACTAGCACTATAATTGTCCTGAACACTGAATTACATTTACTTTACATTTAGTAAACCAATCCAATGTAAATTACATTTCACATCATTATTGTAATGTTATTAAAGAATAAAATTATGTTTCCAAACATGCTCCGTGCCGTATCACTGCACATGAACAGAGTTGGTGCTGGCAGGTTTCAGAGAATATTGAAAAATTGCTGGCACAATCTCACGACAAACCCACAGTGGGGTGAGCCTGGCAGCATCTCAGCCAGAACAGCATCACTTTGCCATGAAGAAAAAAAAGCAGCAAGACAAATACTCACACACACATTCAGTCTTGTGGGACACCAAAGAGAACCAGAGTAGAGTATCTACAAACAGCTGCCTGACCTACACAAGGTCTAGTCTGATGAGATCCACTATCATCATTTACAAACACCAGCTTCACATCAACATCAGATCCAATATCAGCTTTAACTGGCTGTTACTCCTCTTAAATGAATACACATTCTGTAGGTATGCATACTGGGAAAAAAAGGTAATATATATTTAACAACAATATACATAAAATGTGTGTCAATGTGGAAGACTTCACATATAGTGAAAATCCCACAGACTTTTCCCCTCAGAACATGATGGAGACCAGATCAGGGACAGACAGAGAAATGGCTGGAAACACGGTGCCAAATGAAGTTAACATTAGTGCTCACAGAGTGACAATTCCCTGTTGATTTTCCACTGCCTGCCAACTGCCCAAACATCTGTTACCGCTGGACTACAGTGGTCTCTCGCAAAGAAAACTGTCACAGTTACAACTCTATTACTATGGTGCTTTTAGCTGCTGAGGAGGAATCCACACTTTTAAACGGTCACAGTGGGTTTATATATCACCTTACTTTGATCATTCTATGCATTACAACTGTGGATTAAATCTCAGTTTTGTTGATATAAGACTTTAGAGTCTAGTCTAGCATTCTGTGCCATTACAGAAAACAAAAAAGTAAAAGGTCATTGTACAGCTGTATAATGACAATAAATGCTATTCTATTCTAAAAGGTCCTTTGCACTGTTTACTGATATTGTCACCCACTGTAGACTTTGGAAAGAAGCAGTGCGGTAAATCATTAGGCTCCTTTGATTGAGAGCTTATACAAAACGTGACAAGCTTTTCATCAGGGACAAAACTCATTTACAGTCGTGAGTGATTAAGTCAGTGAGCAATCAGCATTGCTCTACTGAGACAAATAAATGACGGGAAAGTAAGATTAGTTTCAATTTCACCTGCAGTAATTTGCAAGAAGATTACAGGCAATCAGGGAACAAAGAAAAGGAGAAACAGATCTAATTTACCAATCTTTGTAAGGATTATGTGGGAAACTTCATTTCTCAAGTGAACCCTTCAGTGATAAGACAAGAAGAGCTGCCTCTTTTTAGATAGATAGATAGATAGATAGATAGATAGATAGATAGATAGATAGATAGATATTTGCAGGAAATGGTATTGCCACAGCAGCATCAACAACAAAAACACTGCTGCATGTAATTCCTAGCTAGTATCAAACACTGTCATCTTTACACACACAAAACTCAGGTTTCTACTTGAAGCTGAATTGTTATCCTGTCATTGCTTTTATATATGCATTTCTATCTCTTTTACTTCACTTTCCTTGAGTCATAAATCATCCCCACCCACTCCACCCTGCCTGCACTCACTTCTTCACTTCTCTTCTCTTGTGCAAATTTGAACACTTCGAAACAACAAACATGTCTCTTCATTATAATATTTAAATGGCTACCAAATAAAAATGCCTTGTATGGATCAAATCAGTGCTCTCTAAATGCATTTCTCAAAAAAAAAAAAGAAACTAAAAGTCGAGCACTTGCACTTTTTCGAGTGCACTACCAAATCGCCATGATATACACGTTATTATTGCATTACATTTTTAAAATGTTTTATCCAATAAAGAATTTGCAAAGGGACAAAAACCAGAACAATATATCCACCAGCTGTTCCAATGAGTTCCTCGTTCTACCGAGGACTCCAACTGATGACTGAAGGCGGCAGGTGATTTAAGAGGTTCTTGTCCCACGCTTTTAAGCAGGATTTAGAGGGACACAAACTATCAACTGTATATTAATTTCAGCCACAATTCTTCCTTTGAACGATTACAATAAGTAGTAGGATAAAACAATTTGCTTTCATTTTTTCTGTGCAGATCTTGTTTTGCTTTTTGTTATAAAATCAAGGCACCTCTTTCCATTACACTTTGATCAGTGAGCTCCATCGAGCTCGGCTAGATAGGTTTTTACAGTCACTTCCCCACCAAGCCCACCTCTTTTCTCCCACATTATTTATGTGTTTTCTGCTTGGTTTTTTAAAATCTTTTTTAAAACTATATTCAAAGTTAATAAAACTCAATTTAAAAAAAGGGGTGTGAATGTCTACCTATAATAATGTTAAATAATTACTGACCAAAATAATTGGGATTATTATTTTCACCACAACTGGGGAGCCCTAACCACCAAACAAACAAACCAGCCCTCCACGTGCTGTGGTTTGTGTAACCCTCCAGCTTACAGTGGATCTCTCACAAAGCAGAACAGGCACCGCAATTATCAGCTGGAGTTCAAGACAGTAGAAACGGAATCAAATAAAGGATGACAGACTCAAACAAGCAGCTGAATGACACCAAAGGCCACAACAGAAGCCTAACCCGCGTTAAAATACAGTGCATTTAAAGAACAGCAAGACGCAACAAATTAAACATAAGAAAAACACTTGAATTTTTGTAGTTGCAACACTTTTCATAATTCTTACCTTTCTTGACCTCTGCGATAACACCATCTGTAGCTGCAGCGGCTGCTGCCCTCTTGGCCTCTCTGCTCTCCTGGTTGGCCCTGTCCTTTTGCTTCTTCTTACTGGTACTGGAGGACAAGTCTGAGCCATTTTCTTTGCCACTGCCTCCTCTCTGCTGAGCTCCACCACGATGGCCCACCGTCTCGCGACTGGCCACACCATTACCACCGCTGCTGGCCATCTTCAGGCACTTGGCACTAACAGGCCGCCCGTCGCCAGAGTCACTACCACTGCTGGAGTCTGGATCTGAGGTGTGCCGCTTCCTGCCTGGCCCGGCTATCTTGGCGATGATACTGGTCTGAACTCTCCCGGAACAGAATCAGGAAGATTAGTAAGGAATGGGGACCTAAAGCAAAAGGAGATTATTGGAAATTTTAAGAGGTAATACACTGTCAATATGTACAATCTGCAAGCCCTAACAGAATGTAAAACAGCTATGCGGCAGTCTGACTTGAGTAGATTTATATTGACTACTGCACAC
The DNA here is from genome assembly GCA_015052665.1 of Apistogramma diplotaenia. NCBI lineage: Eukaryota > Metazoa > Chordata > Actinopteri > Cichliformes > Cichlidae > Apistogramma > Apistogramma diplotaenia. The sequence goes on from VOQJ01014893.1 coordinate 11,109, forward strand.
AATCACATGAGCGAGCGCATGCACACATACAGAGCCAATGCGAGGGTTAGCTGCTTAGACCTGCTGTGGAGCAGGTGTCAAATAACATCAATACTGAAGGAGAACATGGCCATTGTACCTTACAAAAGAAAGCATATGGCGGAACTTAACGTTGACTGAACCAGCCGGACATCGAGCCTTGCACCGTTTCCTTAGCATAGCAACAGTAAGTTGCTAGCCCAAAGTCAAATGACAAACAAAGGACAAAAGCGAAATCAGCCATTTTATTTGGCGTTCAATACAACCCATTTAATAAATACCCGGACACGGTTTATTAAACCATGTTGCTGAGCTTTTCCTTCCCAGGTTAGTTAGCTTCTCGTAAGTTAGCCAATAACGAGCCGACTACTACACGGGTTCGTTTATTTTGAGGCACACGTGGTTGTGGCCGTCATGTGGCTAAATAATGAGGAGTCAAACTAAAATATTCTCAAAGACATGCTTTGGCAACTTCCTTATAAAAGGTACAAACCTTTAACAGAGTAACATTAAAGCGTCAACATGATGCATCTGCACCACAACGGAAAACGCAGCCTAATAGTCATCTATATACTGTGTCTAATTTCGCTCTTTTGGCTTTGCGCGTCCGGAGTAAAAAGTCACATTACTACTTCACAACGCCAGTAATCTGTTTAATGGCTGTACTTTATTTCTAATACCGTGTGCCCCAACAGAGCGCCGAACAGGTAGTCTAATCAAGCGCTCCTTTAGTTCCGAGCTGCTAAAGTCATTAGCCACAAGCTAACAGTAGCTCAAACGGGTGATCGGCTACCTAATTTAAACAACCAACAAGGCACGACATCTCGTGACACCCGACGCCCGTCTGCCGTTAAAACACTACATTAATATTAACGTTAGAACAGCACACTTACGGGGATTTAAGATGACGATAAGTCCGTCTTAACGCACAATAGCGAGCGACTTGTTTTGCTTCGCCCGGCTGCTAAGCTCCTTCTCGGTCGTGGGCCGCTGTGCTCCTGCCCGAACTCGAAACCCCGTAGTCCACGGTGTTTCTAGAATATTCTGTCCTTTAACCGGGGCCCATTTCTTCACAATTCAATTGCAAAAGAAAATTCAGAGAAAATATAGCAGCAGAAAACCTGCTCAATCCACTGGTTTCATCCGGCCTCTGTGGGGGGAGTGCTACTTTCTTCAGAGGAAAATACACCGCTGACCGGCCGAATCTTGAAAGAGTGCGCGCCCACTGCCTCGCTGGCACGCTCACGTGATCTCTCTCTCTCTCTCTCTCTCTCTCTCTCTCTCTCTCT
>VOQJ01014894.1:7296-20247 GCA_015052665.1 Apistogramma diplotaenia
CCAGCAGCAGCTCTGCTTCTTCTTCGCCTGCAACACTCAACATCGACTCACCGGCGCCCCCTGCCCCTGCTAACTTGAAACTAAATATATCGACGTAATGTTGTGAAGATTAGAAGAATCTCTGTATACAAGGGACAAGGACAAAAATCAGCACTGGTCGCCTATGATCCCTGGGCCCACAGGTACGAGTCTGTCATGGATATCACTGCATGGGCTCAGGAACACTTCCAGAAATCCCTGTCTATGAGTACGGCTCACTGAACCATCCACAGATGCAGGTTCAAAGTCCATCATTCAAAGAATAATGACAGAAAATACATGTGAACATGATCCATAAATGCTGCTCTGTTTTCTGAGCCTAAGCTCCTTTAAACTGGACTGAAGCAAAGAGAAAAACTGTTCTGTGGTCAGACGTTTATGCTGTCTCCTCCTGGCTAAAGAGAAGAGGGACCATCGGGCTTGTTATCAGCACTCACTTCAAAAGCCTGCATCCCAGATGGGGGTGCATAGTGCCTATGAAAGTGCTGGCTCGCACATTTGGAAAAGCACCATCAGTGCTTAAAAGTATATATAGGTTTTAGAGCAATATATGGTCCCATCCAGATGGCATCTTATTCAGGGAAGGTCTTCATGTTTCAGTGGGACGATGCTAAAAACCTACTGCTATTCCAGCAGCACAGCTTCATAGTAGAGACCTGAAATAGTCAGATTACTGATTACTGTGTAGCAAATAAGACAGTTTTAAAGGCACAGTAACTCTGGTACATGCAGTTCTTGATATGATGGCTTAACCTCTCGATGCTGTGTTCACTCACCTGATCTTTGTATCACTCAGGCAGCTAGAAATTATGGGCAGGCAAACTGGGACGAATAGCGGATGGTTTAGCAGCTGACTGTAACATGCAGGTTGCTGGTTTGAGTCCCTGTTCAGCTGCTGGCATCTTTGTACACGATCTCTAATTTAAAATAAATAAGAATAAAAGCATTATAAACAAAGTGACTAAACTAATAATAAAACCACCGATTGTTCCAATCCACAGCTGCTACACACACACACACACACACACACACACACACACACACACACACACACACACACACACACACACACACACACACAATTCAGTTCAGTGTTTTTGTCTGTCAAAATGCTCATTAAAGCCCTGCAGAAGCGGCTGATTGCCTTTGTTGGTGTGCAAAGTGCAGCCTCTGTTCAGCCTTTAAACCTGAATAATGAGGTCAAACAGATCCAGAAACAGTTACACAAAGCCTCAGGCAGTAAGACAGGAAAGATAACAGCACTGGAACAAGAAAAGGCTGCTTTATGAAACCTGAAAGAGTACTAATCACTGGTCAAAGTAAGGAGTCAAAAAGATGAGGAAGAAAAAGAGAGGGTACTTTTTTTTATGTAGAACCTTACAAAAAGGGGAGGTCGCACACAGGTGCTTCCCAGAAATTGGATCAACTGGAAGCAGATCTCAGCATGCTTCATGAATACTTGGAACCTCTTAGAACTGCGAGGAAACCAAGGAACTCGTGGCAGAATTGGTCCAAATCAAAGGAAAACTCAAAGAACAGAAATCGCTGTGGGAGGAGAACAGGCTCAGAGCTGAACATCAAGCAAACATCAACCTCATTAGTTGTTTCCATCACTGTTAAACTGACTGGCTGAAATAACCTGCAGCTGGTTTGTTCAGCTGCAGGACTGCTGGTTGTCCACGGGGTGGCACTATTTGCTCATCTAAACATGAAAGTAAGTCATAGTCCTGTGTGTGAAGTTTAGATGCAATGCTTGTGGGAACAGTGCAATAGCATCAATAGAAGACAGCTGCTATCAAAACTGGGCCCCAGAGGCTACACCACACTGGGAACAGTCGTGAGCAGTATGGACATAATGAGCCAACCCTGGAAGAGGAGACAAAGCAGGCATCAGCACCAGATCCACAGAGGCAGGAGTCCAGCACGGCCAACAGGATCCAAGCTGCAGCAGTGCAAGCTGCAGCAGAAGATCACACTTGTGATAGATGAGCCAATCCCAGCAGACAGCAACATCAGTAAGAAAGAGAAAGTTGAGAAGTACCAGGGGCTGAAGGAACAACTGCAGCAGATGTGGAGGGCAGTGTCCAAAGAGCTGGACTCCACACACAGCATCAGAGGTCTCTGTCCAGAAGAGTGCAGTCCTCTTCTCCTCTGGGAGTCTGAAGGGTCTGGTAGGAAGACGCGGTCAGAAAGCAGTAAATCTGACTCTGACCTTTGACTTGGCTGAAATGAACAGTTTGGACGTCCTCTCTCAGAGTCACTGTAGATGACTTGCAACTCAGTACTTCCTGGTAAAAGGTCTAAACCTCTGTGCTTATCCTTATTATCATTAATTAGTCAATTAATTATTATTATTAAAGAAATCTATGTACTGTAGCTTTAGATGCAAAATATAGATTCAGTTCAGTTTATTAGATTAGATAAGAAATAGGTAGCTCTGTTATTACACCAGTCCTCATGCAACTAGACATTAACTGGAGAAAAGGCGAGCATCAGTGAGCTATCCAGCATCATCTTTGTCCCTTTACTTTTAAGTAAAGTTGTCCATTTCTAACACTTGCATGGGAAATGTCATGGTAAAAATAAAATAGGTGATGTGTTATGTCTGACAGACAAACTCCAGAGGCAGAGATGAGCTCACTTCCACATAAAAAGTGGGAAATGCTCACAGAAGTCTCAGCAATGACTTTAATCTGGATTTAAACGCTTCAAATGCTGAAACAACACAGCTAATGAGCTCCCCAGAGCTGCTCTTATTGTTTCACACACACACACACACACGCACACACACACACACACACGCACACGTCTCTGAGGTCATGTCTTCCCCTGCGCCTCCTACAGAACCACAACACAAGTAAATATCTATGAAAACTCCACATAAACAAACAGAAAAAACAATGTCTGTAACCTTTGACCTCCAGCCCTGTGAGTCTCTGACAGCACTTTTTCTCTGATAACTAATCTCTGATCTAGTGTAGATGAATGCAATGATCATTTAATTGCGTTAAAATTGGTTTTAAAAGTTTTGATGATTTGTTTTCAGAAGTACATTTTGCAGTTACTCTGCAGATTTTAATAAAACTTTCACATCAGAGGTGCTGAATAGATCGATGTGTTGAAATGCTGTCGATTGTCAGCATTTCCTCGATGGTAAACGGGTTCCTGATGACTTATCTGGTTAAATATAGTTTATGCTGGATCAGAGCACCATCTTGTGGCACAAAGCGGTGTTACACAAAGGTACTGTCCGGACCCAGTGAGCTTCAGTATCTACTCGACACAACACACAGGTGTTTGCACATAAAACCATCTAAAATCAAGTCTACGATGAGCTCACACAGTAACTCACTGTGTGCACACTGAAGGCCTCTATTCTGTTTGCTTCCTCCTCTCCGCTCTGATTGTTTGGACATTCAATTATTATTTTTCCTCATAAAAATACAAGCTAGAAAATTCTGGTGTATGGTGTTTTTCTCAGAGTCAAAAGAAGCAGTTGAGTAGAAAAAAAGTCCGAAACAGTGTTTGCTGAGCGGTCTGATGCCTTTGGTCATGTTTAATTTGAACATTGGAACAGAATATACACTCACTGACCACTTCATTGGGTACACCTTGCTAGTACCGGCTAGGACATCCTTTTGCCTCCAGAGCTGACTGAGATCTGGTGACTGTGGAGACCATTTTGGTGCAGTGAGCTCATTGTCATGCTCAAGAAAGCAGTTTGAGATGATCAGAGCATCGGGACATGGTCCATTATCCTGCCATGAGAAGACGGTACACTGTGGTCATAAAAGCATGGACTTGGTTACTCAGGCAGGCTGTGGCATTTAAATGACGCTCAGTTGGTTCTGAGGAGCCCAAAGTATACCAAGAAAAGATCCCCCACACCATCACACCGCCAGTACCAGCCTGAACCACTGATGCAGGGCAGGATGAAGCCATGCTTTCATGTTCTTTATGTCAAATCCTGACCCTATCGTCTGCATATTGCAGCAGAAATCCAGACTCATCAGAGCAGGAAACATTTCTCCAGTCTTCTACTGTCCAGCTTTGGTGAGCTCATGTGACCAGTTGTCCCAGTTTCATGTTCTCAGCTGACTGGAGGGGCACACGGGGTGGTCTTCTGCATCTTGTGTGTTCAGAGACGCTGGTCGGCTTCATTAATGCAAGAATAAAAACAAAATGTTAGAATAATCAAGTTAAACTGTCATAATGCCTGGAAGTGCGATTTATTTCCCTGCTTTTCTTTTGACTGGAGACATTTCTTGAATCAGGATTATAAATCTGGTGTTTAGCTTGACTGTGATGCTCTCCAGCAGGATGATGGTGGACTACATTTCCCATGACGCACCGGCGGGGAACGTCGCGCTATAGAGAGAGAGAGACAGAGAGAGAGAGATTGGTCCAGCATCTCCGGGCGGCGGAGCGGAGCGGATGACAGAGACACACGGTCCTCATCAGCAAAATGAGGAGGAATTAACGCACCGACTGTCACCCGTGTGCTTCCCCACCGTGGCGCACGCCGTGGATGTTTAAACCTCCTCGTCTGCCGGAGACAAGCGCGGAGATCTGACTTTAGTCCATCAATGAGAAATGCGGAGTGGCTCTACCGCTTGGTGCTAACGCAGAAAAACACAAGATGAAGAAGCAGTTCAACCGGATGAGACAGCTCGCCAACCAAACAGTGGGCAGGTAAGAGACGGAGCTGCGCGCGTCCCGCTTTAATTGGCTCTGGGTCAAGCAGCCAAAGCAGGAATTCGTCGACTGTGTGTGTGTGTGTGTGTGTGTGTGTGTGTGTGTGTGTGTGTGTGTACAGTATTCAGTCACTCACTCGACGGGCTTTTGCTGCTCAGCTGGTTTGATTTGCACAAAGCTTTAACTGTCAGTGGAGGTCACAGTTGCAGTTGGACGCGGTGTGATTGATTGAGCGCAGCAGGGAGGAGCGTGCCCGCACGCAGACGCGCGGGGAGCTGACATGGTACCCAAGAAGCTGGGCTGCTGCCCACTGACCAATGAAATAAAAGCAGAGGACGGCCTCAAGGCGCCCTGCTGCTGGAGACCAGCCTTTATGAAGATGCTGAAGCCATCTTTGAATCAAATGAGTGTGGCATGATGGGTGATTTGTGACGTGTTAATTGCTGAATGAAATGGTTTTGCTTGATGAGGCAATTAAAGATCTAACCCTGAACTCAGCTGAAACTGGGCCTAAGACCCCTGCTGTGTGGCAGCCCACTTTGTGAAAGCGCAGGAAGTTCTCGGGTGGGGTTTGCAATGACGTTAATTAGCTGAGCAATTTTTCCCAACATTTTACAAGTGACGTTTTTAAACTGCGGCTGTTTTTGTTCATTGTTCTTCAAATAATCCTGAAAGCAGGAGTTGGAGAATATGCGGGTTTGAGGTGGGAACTCCCAGTGAGCTGCTGGGAGCCCAGTTCAGACTCCACTGCATGGCCCAGCTGCTGCAGGGCTACAAGCTCTAAATAAATCAACACTTTATGTTCCTGTTCTCACCTTTTTTGCTCACATTTTAGTGTCTTCAGCCCTACATTATACTGTTTTTGTCCTGACTTAATCAGAGTTACAGTTCATCATCAGTGTGTTTGCAGGGGTAAGGACAGATTTAGCATCTCGAAGAGTTCCTGGATTATGGTTCCTAGTTTGTTTCGTTTACCATAAAGACTGGAAACAGCCTACAGGACTGTCGTCACTGTGCAGAACTTAATCAGGGTCGTCTGTTTTGCATTATTTGATCCAGTGGAAGATTATGTTCAATGAAAGAGCACCAAAGACTGAGCCCTGAGGATCCCAATTCCAACACAACTGGGGAACTGAGCTAATACGTGATTGTAGAAATGATGATGCATGTAACATTTATTTATATTAGTGTTTTTATCACCAACTGTATTTGATTTCTGTGGCTACTGATTGCTTTTAAACGGCATATTTCACTTTGGAACATGAGTAATCCTGACATAATGACTCGCGGTTTTGTCTGTAATTAATTGTAACAACAACATTTAGTCTTCCTGAGCTCCATTGTTGGCTGCAGCTCTATTTTTGCCCTTGTTGAGGTGGGGCAGGCGGCCTTTTGTACAGAAGCTTATAAAATGTAACTCCACCCTTTTCACCTATATATCCGATCCATGTGAGATCCCAGGCCGAGGTCCTATTGTCAAAAGGACTTTTGAGTGTTTGGTGTCAAGATTCAGCTTTAAAAAAAAGTCCTTGAAGTCAGAGTTCAGCTCTGGGCCTCATGAAGGCATAAGTAATTAATCCTCAGTAAATCCTGACTGCACGGATTTGCATCAGATAGTATGCTAATGTGAAAATACTTAAGATTAATATGCTTAGGTTTATGTGATTTATGTGTTATCAGTGCATCTGTTTTATTCTGTCATGCCTGATGCTGCAGATAAATCTGGAGTTCATTAATCTCTCAGCCAAGACCCACGGCTTGCTGGAAGTATACGGCCCATTTTAGCTCATATGCTTCCTCTGTCAAGTGGAAAGGGCTGTTTGATCCACGTATCCCTGTTCTGTGGATGTGAATCCAGGCTTCCTTTGAGGAGGACACTGACGCGCTGGTGTCGTCGCCTCGTTCAGCCTTCAGGACCGGACTGATCGGGGAAGAATTGCATTTAAACTCCAGCTGATGAAGGTGTAGCTCCAGCTTTTCTCCAAATAAGTGTTGTGAAGACTTTGCCTCTCTTTCTGTTTTCCAACCACACCCATAGCTTATAACTGAAAGCAAATACCATATGTCAACACTGCACCCTTCAGCTTGAATTGTGTTGTGATGTGTTGTTTAACCCTTTAAAATTGTCACACAAGCTGAAAACAGAAGCACTGCTGTGTGAAACAGCACCTGTCTAAGAAGGACACAGGATGATCTGTTAACGGAGTAGCTGCAGCTCCTCCAGGTTCATTATAAAGCATTGTGCTGCATGCTGCTGAGGTGATGTAAATACTGGGAAACCTGTTTGTTGGGTGATAGCACCAACTGACAGTGCTGGCACACAGACAAGGTTTTATGGAAACCTTTACTGTTGAACCTTTACTCCACATTGTTTTGTCCTGAATAAAGTTCTTCGTCCCAAAGACACGCTCTCATAAAAACCTACTGTGAGCATGAAGAAAAGCCCTGCAACAGATGAGCTGATCTTCAAGGAGACCAGATCTCAGTAGGGTCAGGCTTACATGAAGAGGCTGACCCTGGGACAGCCTAAAACCACCGAGCTCCAAACTAACCAAAATCCAAAGTCCAGAAGATCACAAGTCCAAACAGTCCAGGTCCAAAAATGGGTCTGAAGGTTTTCCAAAAGTTGATCTCATCATCATGCAGTTTAATGAAGAGACAGACGCAGACAGCCGTAAACCAAGTCCAAAATCTGAGTCCTGATCAATATTGTGCCGTCCAGGATTACACAAGTGACTGAAGACACAGACACAGCCTTAAACTCAGCATTAAGTCCAAAACTAAACTAATCCCAAGTCCATAACAAGTCAAGAATTTAGTCCAAAACCATCTCTGAAACGGCCCTAAACCAGCACCTGATCACAAAGGGATCACAGGAGCCTGCAGTTAGTTCTCACTGAGTGCCTTGGAAAAGCTGCTGAACTGCAGCTGGTTTAAAGCTAATTATTATCAGCAGTTTAGTTTTAGAGGCTAAAGCTTTGGTACAGTGTCTTCCTCTGCAGGCAACTAAAAGTTATTATTGCAGCTAACAGAGTGCGTTTGGGAGAGGTTTCACAAATCAATGGAGGACATTATCGGAATTATGTCCTACTCGGGCTTGAAGGGGCAAAAGCTTTAATGCACGTCGTCAACAGATAAAACCACACAGTCACCGGTCAGCATCCAGACGCAAAGATGCAAGTGTGTGATCGGTCAGGTGCTCGCTTATTTCCCCTCATCTGCCCGAGAGCCGGAGCTCCAGAGCCCAGCGAGGTGGAACATCCTGCTAATGAGTTCTAACCTGTATCATCAGAGCAGAGCAGCAGGGCCAATTAGTCATATTTAGAGGGAGGAGGCTCAGCACCAGGCCAACAGCTGATTGCTGAGATCTTCTCCATGACCTTGGCAGCCTGCATCACCCGGTTTGCCTCGAAGGCAAACCGCATCAACTGCTGCTGACCTCACCATAAACTACACGATCATTTGTTGGGTTTGTAATTACCATTGCCCAATCAGTGCTTCTGAAACCCCCTGAATGCACACTAATGCTGACACCTCATGTTTTAGATTCTTCAGCTGTGAAATTGTAGATTTGAGGCTAATTTCTTTGAGAGAATGACCATATGGCCCTTAAGAGTGTAAATGATATCTCGTTAGCATTCATAACATGTACAGTACGAGCTTCCAGAAGTACCTTGGAGAAGGTACCGACAAACTGGTAGCAGACATATTGACCAACAGTGCTCTGCAGAGCCTTTAATATCCAGCTTAACCCCATTTGAAACAATTGAGTATCAAAAAATCAATTTATCAGAGCAGTTAAACGGATTTATGGAATTCTGGGGAGCACCTGGGGGTGTGGAGGTGATGCATATTGCAGCTGTAAAGCCTTGTTTTCTCTTGGCAGTGCTGATAATGCTGTCTTCTGAAATCAGATGTCAGGCCTGGGAGTCACTCCCACGATGAGTCAGAAAAGCAGGGAAAACCAGGATTAGTTTCGCTCCTCAGCGTGGCTGAGCATAAGTGGTGCTGGATTCATGCAGAGGGCCTGTCAGTGTTCTGCATATGGCTTATTACAAACAGGCGTGTTGTGTTTTTCAGTTTGGTTACAGTTTACATGCCACCACCTTGTTAAGCTGGGGCTGGTGGGCTGTTCTGAGTTCCAGTTAATTCCAAGTAGGAAGTCAGAAATTCCAACTTCAGAGTAACGCAGCATAAGAACTCTGCAGCGGTGAACCTGTGTTTTTGTCTGCTTATGAGAGGGATTCATCAAGGCGTTCTGGGCAGATTTGCTTGAAACGTTTTATCAGATTTTATGTTTGTCTTAACTTAGAAGTGATTACGTTTAATGCCCAAAGATTAGCACTGCAGCATACCACAGAAGTCAACATTTCTCATCATTTCCTGACAAATATCCGAGTGAAATGAGAATAAATTGGGAGACACTTTTCTGACGTCCTCTGAAGAAGACGTCATTGGCTGATTTGCATCCTGATGTTTTTCTGGCTCCATGAAAACACTTAATGGTGTTGAGGGATCATCAGCCTTTGTGGAGAGATGTAGCGCTGGGCTGGAATCACGCTTTGTCTTTGTGACTGTAATTAGCATAGAGTCCACTTTGAGTTGTGTATTCTCTGCTGGCTCATTTTAAGAGCTGTTGCTTAATCTTACACTAATATTATTTGAAGGTGGTTGCTGCATGTTTGAACAATGACAGCACACCTGCGTCACTCTGAGTACCATTTCTGACCTACTGACCTATTTTATGAGCTGCTCAATAACAGGAGCTGAATTCAGAGTTGTGAGAAGACCCAGTTCCTCCAGTGTGGACACAACAGGACAGATGAGCTTACTATACAAACACTTTCCTTACTGCCTAAAGGAGTTTCCAGCCTCAGTAGCAGTGATGGTGGTGAGCAGGGCTGGATGTCACTGTGATACTGACGCTAGTGTTAGCTACACAGCAGCTTTGATTTTTAACTGTAATGGGGACCAGCCTTTATAAACCCAAGATTATTTTGTACTTGGTGGGACTTGACAGTAGTGACTGAGACCTCATCTGGAACATTTTCCACATCTCAATAATTGTGAGGCCCAAATCTGGGCCGTCTTTGCAGGCTCTTTGTGGCACGTTTGACCTTGACACAATGTAGCCCAGATTACTGAGCTAACAGGCAGGTGTTCCGTAGGCTTAAATAGGAGTCACCCCCTGCTGGCCACTAGAAAAAATGCAGCTTTTAAGGCTCTTCTGCATTGGCTTCACTATTTCCATCTTTTATGGACAGACTGTAATCTAAAGCTCAGTTCTTGCTCTTTCTTTCATATGAGCAGATGTGAAAGTGTCCTGTTGTCACTCTATCTTAACATTTTACTGGGAAACCGATCACACTGCGCTCAGCCTCGATATGAATGCACATTTTTCCCTGTAAAGCATTTGGATTAAAATTTCATCCGTTACTATTCAGTTAAGAGCAACAGAGGCAACCAAGAGAGAAGGATTACGCTCATACCATATATCTTTTATCAGTATTAATTCACTTCTAACATGTTTATTCGCCAATTTTGTGTCTGCAGACTTACTTTGCAATACACTGAGCCTCTTAAAAGCTGCCTAATGTGTATAACATGCCAGCTTTGGAGATTCTTATGTATTATTCATATATCAGTGCGATTTATTTAAATACATTTGAGAAAATCAGTGTATTATTTATTATTCCAAAGCCTGTTTTATTCAGCTCTCATTTTCTTTTGGAAGGAGCGCAGTTTAAACATGTAGCTGATCTGTTTCTCTTCTGCCTTCCTTTGCCATTAGAGGGCCGTTTGCAGCTCGCAGAAAACAGGCACATCGGCATCCGCGGCCTAACGAAGCATCTCCTTCCAGGATGACATTGCTGCATTGCTCCAGTTAAGGATATAGGTCAAGAGAGGTTCAGACACAGTCAAAATCATCTCTGAAACAGTCAGTCTGCAGTGTTAATCCTGCGTAAAGCTGCGTAAACTGTGTGCCTGAATGAAAATGTGTAACTCTGCGAGGTTATAGCAGGAAGGCGACAGGCTTAATCCTCTTTTGGCTCCGTCACTTCTTCTGCAGAGTATTTTTAACTCATCTACTCATTCACATTTTTGTGTGAGCGATAGACGAATGAGAGCGGTTATTTGCCTCGTGGGTCTGTGGACAGAGAAATCTCTGTGAAAACATTTGTCCCTCCAGTAATCAGGAAAAAGGCATATTCAGTCGAGGCGCTGCAGAGAAGGCTGAAGAATGTCGGGGGGAGATAAGACTAAAAACCGCAGAAATTCTATTAACAACGTGTGGAAAAATGGATTCTTAATCTCCATCGACAGGCAGGGAAAAGTTCCTCACGGTCGCTGCATCAGGTTCAGGCTGCAGGTGACAAAACTGCAGAAACTGCTGTTTGTATTTGTTCCATTTGATTCAGTTTAGTCCCCAAACCATCAGCTACTGTCAGCCCCCAGCTGCAGTGATTGAAAAGGACACAGTGAATTCTTTCTTTCACAGTAAAAAACCCAGACGGGCCTTTAACGGCTTCATCATTTTGGTTATTTGTTCCATGCATTGTTTTCCCTGACAGTCTGAGCTGCAGGACAAAGTGGTGACTGTGTGATTGTCAGGTTGTTCTCCGTGGAGCGCATTGCACGCTGGTGATTTCGGTGCTTTGTTGTTCTCAATCTGATGAACCCTGCGACAGAACCCAGCCATGCTGGAGGAAGGATGGCGAGCTGTGCTGCCCTGCGGTGATGCTGACAGGCTCACGGACCTCCACGCCCGCCTGTGACACAGACCGTCTGTATACTGATGGCCTCCATCACCACCCAGCAGACACACATGCACAGGTGTAAAACACAGAGAAATTCAACAAAGGCTTTTTCTAAGAAACATATGATCAAAAACCCTGACATTAACTCTCCATGGAAACATAAGCCAAAAATTTGGGTTGTCACCAATTCTGGACCTATTGATTGGTAAAATATTTTTCAATGGCGGAAACAGGCTTGCTTTACTTAGCAAACTGACCAAACCTAAATGGGAGCAAATCCATACACTAGTGGAGCAGACCAGTATGAATGGAAAGTATGAAAACTATAGGAGCAGTAATACAGCTCAGGAGGCTCGCACCCTGTTCCCTGCTCAGACTGTCACAGCAGCTGTTTGATCCACTTGTTAGACCAGTGCATTTCAAGCTGCTCCACCCTCAGCCTCCTCCATGATGAGTCCATGACAGAGTGGAGCAGCAGACATGTAAAAAGGTGCTGCTGACAAAATGACTCAAACTTAGAGATGAGCGAAGCGCAGCTTTGTGAAACACTGAAGCCAAACTGCATCGAGGTTTTGAAACGATGTAACAGCAGGTGTGGTAGCCATGGTTATTGTGATTAACCGCATAAAGCTGCCTGCTTTGAAGCTAAACGCAGGCCCCAAACATACCTGTCAGAGGTGTTTCATATGTGAAGTGTGAATGAATGCAGCTGGTTATACTGTAGCTTACAGAGAAAATCATGTAACAATGTCCACATTTGTTGTGTTCATTCGTTTTTCAGCAGTTTTTCAGCTCAGTCGGCTTCTTTTTCTGAGCTCTTCTGCCTTGGACAACAGTTGAATCACTTGGCACACTTGCTGCAGGAATGCACAGGTATTTTTCTTCCAAAATATAAAGATGTAATACAAATTGTTCCTGCTACCAGTGGATTACATGTCCTTGGACTAAAAACATCATCAGAGGCAGAAACCACCTCTGCCCTTCTGTTCATTCTGAACACCTACTCTTCATTTGTCTTGTTTTTACACTTGTTGTTTGTTCACTTCCTGTTTTCCTACTTTGTGACTGTCTGTCCTGTTTTCATCGTTCTGGTCTTCACTGTCTCGTTGCACCCTAGTGTGCCTGATCTTTGCATTTAGGATTTTTAGTTTCGTGCCCCGTTTTCGGCTCCGTTCATCTCTCTGCCATCAGCCAGTGAAAAGCTTGCTTCTCGTTTTTACTGCTGTCACCCCACACTTGGCCTCTCACTAAACAACATCGCGTCACATCCATTTTGCAGTCGTTAGCAAACCTGCGAGCAGCCCGGTGAAGCCCCAGTAATTGATTGATCGTCCATTTGGACCTCCACGTGTCTATGAGAGGGTGTAGTAATTCTTCATGGCTCCTAAATCCAGCTGTGCACCCACCCCCCTCCTTGGTCTACTGCCACCACCTTCCCACCAACTTACCGAACCGCTCT
>VOQJ01014895.1:0-11016 GCA_015052665.1 Apistogramma diplotaenia
AAGCCCCTCCGGGGCCCCCCCCCCCCCCAAAAAAAGAGAAACCAGCCCTTCCAGTTCTCCCCTAAACAGTCTTGTTAATAAACCTTTTAAAACTGCAGAGCCGGCAGGCTCCATGTCGTGCTTCAGAGCCCTAAAAACTGAGTTGCTTCATTTGGAATTGCTGTCATGCTGAAAAATTAAGCCACAGCCAATCAGATGCTTTCCCAGATGGTGTTGCAGGTGGATCAAAAATCTGACTGAAGTTTTGTGTCCGTAATTCCTTCACTTTTAACAAGCTTTCCAACACCACTGGCTGAAATGCAGCCTCAAACTGTGGCAGAGCCTCTGTCATGTTTTACAGATGGCTGTAGGCACTGCCCCTCTCTCCTGATCTCCTCCACATGCACTGACAATAATAATGAACCAAAAATTTAAAATTTTCTCAAAGACATGACTTTTAGCTGATTTTTCAGTTAATAGCTCTGTGGGAATCTCCTCGTTGGTGAAAAAAATATTTCATGCTGTCACACTGTGGTGTCTTTGACATATTTCAAAGATTCAACCAAAGAGAGGGAAACAAAAGGTTTTGTGCTACTAACAAAGTGCCTAGATATAATTTAAATAAAGTTGTCTGTTATGTGCAGACACAACACTGGCTTCTCCTTTGAGTCAGGTTAATGTTAACTGCTTCAACAAAAAAATTCCCTGAAAATTCAGGTACAGGGAAAATAAATTACAAGAAATTATAAAGTCTGAAAACTTTTACACAATACTGTACACAATCTTCCACACTTATGTTTCTCAAAAGGAGCAGCACTTATTTTTTTTTGTCTTTTTCAAAGTTACTAAAAACACAAAAAACTGTGATAAAATTAGGTTGATTGTTGAATGCTTAGATGTTCTCCTTTAATGGTCTGTTTTGAAAAAGAATGGCAATTAAGTTTAAATTAATCTAAGTAAACAACTGGAGAAGTTTCATGGCCATATTTGACACACTGCTCAAAAAATGAAAGGGACACATTTTAATCAGAGTTCGATCTCAAGTCAGTTAAACTTCTGGGATATTGATCAGGTCAGTTAAGCAGCAGAGGAGGTTGTTAATCAGTTTCAGCTGCTTTGGTAATGAAATTAACAACAGGTGCAGTAGAGGGGCAACAATGAGACAGCATCCAAAACAGGAATGGTTTTTCAGGTGGAGGACACTGACATTTTTTCCCTCCACATTTTTCCTGACTGTGTTTTTTCCCTAGCTTTGCATTTTGGCTCGGGTCAGTGTCATATTCATTTGTGTCATTGGCAGAAGGTTTGCTGTGTCTCCCAGCACAATCTCAAGAGCATGGAGGAAATTGCAGGAGACAAGCAGTTACTCTAGGAAAGCTGGACAGGGCTGTAGAAGGTCCTTAACCCATCAGCATGAATGGTATCTGCTCCTTTGTGCAAGGAGGAGAATGAACACTGCCAGAGCTACAAAATGACCTGCAGCAGATCACTGGTGTGAATGTCTCTAACCAAACAATCTGAAACAGATTTCATGAGGGTGACCTGAAGGCCTGCTGTCCTTTAGTGGGCCCCGTGCTCACTCCCTGGCATCATGGAGCCCAGTTGGCATTTGCCATAGAACTGGCAGGCCCACCACTGGCACTTTTCATACTGTAGGTGAAAAGTACCTGGCTCCCCTGAGCACATGTCACAGATGTAAAAGGATCTGGGAAAGGTGTGGAGATATTGTTCAGCAGGTGGGCCAGAGAGTTTTGAATTCAACCCTGTCTAAGTTGGTAATTTTCATTTCCATTAAATGAAGTGGCATCCTTTCATTCCTGACACATTACCCAGTCCATATCAGTGAAGATTTTGTTTTCAGTGATCCTTTCCTTTTTTTTTTTATAAGCAGTGTGTATATAGGACTGAGTAGAGAAAGCATGAAAGAAACAAAATGAGAAAAACAGAAAACAGCCATTAGTGTTATCGCACTCACTCAATAAGCATCACATCAGTGTCTGCCTCCTTAACTGACTGAAGCCAAAATCATCCATCAGCCTGCACCGGTGGCTCAGGAGACAATCCTCCACCTGGATGAATGTGGTTAAAGCGGTGCTTTCTCAGTCAGTATAACCTCTGTGGAAGCAAAAGACAATCTGAGAGTGAGGCCAGAATTAGGTTTTGTTGTTGTTAGCATTAGCTAGAAAAGACCGAACATAACCACAGACGTGCAAAAGCTGCTTGAATTAAAACCAGAAACCCTCACAGCTTCTCTAACAAATGATTTTCAATCACTAGTGCAGCAAGAGGTTGTTTGCTGTGATGAACCAATCCATAGGTACCCAGAGCTCTGCCCTGAGCAGTTTCAAATGGTATCGGCATATTAAATTGCCTCTATCAGTTGTTATTATCCCCGTTGCCAATACATGGTCTCTTTGCCAGCTAGTTGGTAGTTATAATGTCATTCAAAGCTGTTTGTTCCAGACGGCTGAATGGCAGTAATGTGCCTTGTGTTTTCAGGTTAAAATAGCAACAACAATTCTGCAGTGGAATCATTACATCATGATGTTGAGTTTTGTTTTCACGTGCTGGCTGGTAAGACTTAAAAACAAGATTTCTCAGTCAGTTTTTTTAAGTTAAGTCCATTTCCATAAGGCCACTTCACTCATTTGCTTTTGCACATACAAGTGAACTATGAACTTTCAGCTGATTCAACAAATATGGAATTTTTATTATTGCTGTAGCTCAATAACATGATACCAATTTTTAAGGCGATTATATTGAGAAACAATACCTTAAAAAGGTTCTCCTGGTTGGCTGTTACTGGCCCAACTCCAGTTCTATAAAACATTTGTGTGGTCCCCTAATGGATTGCGTGAGGTTGCCAGACTTTAGGCAATGCTGTGACTACTCTTTGCCTCGGGGGGTTAAAATACACTCTTTACTTTGCTACCTTACCATGATAATTACCAGCAGAGATGATGCAATTCATCTCACAAAATTGCTAGTCTCCATAATCTATGCAATCTGTGTTGGATTACAACAGTACACTGACCCTGCTGGAAGTTAGCAGATGGTGACTGCTGATACATAATGACCATTCAGTGGGCTGAAAGTATCCGAATGGTACGTCTGTGCTTCTCCTTTCAAGTTCCTCCCAGTGTCCATTTATCAAATAAATCTTTCCATATGTATGATATTTTTTGAGTGAGCAATAAAATTCTCTTAAAACAACTTTCTCTAAAGGGAGGTCCCATCTGGGTTTCTTCAGAGGAGCAGAAGATTCACACCTCAGCTCATAGATGTGACAGGCATAAATGTCTGGTCGCACATTTCCCAGGAACCACAGCACAGAAGCCAGACCGACGCCAGCTTTCATGTTTTTATTTCCCTGGCAACAGACGTCTGATGAATGTTTCTAATTTAAGATAACATGAACTATTTTGGCAAAAATACCCACATGTCTGTCCGAGTCTCTAACGATTGTCACTGTGAATGGGAAGCAGAGTTAAAATGCCCTTTGAGACCTTGTTATGGATAAATGAAATCAAGGAAGGAAAAGATTGCATCTACTTAAACTACTCAGAAGAACTGTGCAGTTACTAAATCTAGCTTCTTTTTGTGTCTTCATAATTATTATTATTATTAGTTTTGAATCAAATTTAGCTCATAAACCTCTGAGAACCTCTGAGTGCATATCTGTACAAAAAACCCCCCGTCCAGACGCAGCCCAAACATTTTCACTTAAAATGAAGAAAAGATGAGTAGTAACTATTTCCTCCCCCTGTAAGTCAAACGGCTGGTTTTAGAAGTTTGGTAAAGTTTCTTGAATGCCTTTCTGCCCAAATGGTTTTCTGCTGCAAATGGAAATACCTGCAGAGATGGTAGATATTAAGAACAGAGCCGTGACAAGCCACAATATAATTTAATATGCTTTACAATGTGTGCAATGCATATTGCCGACCCAGCTCCCTTACCATGCCCAATTGGAATTTATGTCTGAACAGCAACCAGACATTTTTTCCTCACATTTTTACACTCCTCATCCAGTTTCTGGGTTGCATCAACAGCATTGCAGCAGAGTTGAAAACTACCGGAGAGGTAGCGGCGAGGATAATACTGTATTTGGTTTTAAATAGCAGGATTTATAGTAGTCTTGTCAGCAACAGTTTTTCATTATATTAATGAAGTGCTTTCAGTGGAATGGTGGAAAAACAACGAAACCATATGCACTTTAACGGCAGGTGGTTTTAACATTAAGGTCTCTGAACCAAAGACAGGGAAGTGTCCCATGTATGCTTCACCATTTGTCATTTTTGAATTTTTTTAAATTTATTTTCATAATTACCGCAACACAGAGTCTGTATCTACGTGTTGGTGCAGTTGGTTCTAATATCACTGGCTCCTGTGTGGTGTCGTTACCTGTTGGTTACACTGTAATATGAATTTCCTCTGCAAATGAAATGGAGCCTGAGAAAAGTGTTGACACAGCGACTGCTATCTGTCTGATCGGACTGATTCGTTTGTTTTTGTCCAATGTGAATCGAAGCAGTTTAAACTATTTGAAAATTGCTCTTGCACTTGTGGATCTTGGATCGGAGCCGTACAATAATTTAAGGACAACAAGATCCCGGTGGTTACATCACAGCTTCGAAGCGGCTCAGCAGCAGGCATCGGTCACTAAAGAGTAATGAAAAGAGAAGAAAATGGATTTCATCAATGCTGCCAGTTTGCCAGAGGAGACTAAACTGTCTTGGCTGCACAAAAGAACAGCTGAATAGCCTTTCTCTTGCTTGTAAAAAGCCCAGGGCATGATTGAGTTTATCTGGTAGAAGATACATGGAAATACTGTCTTTTAGCTCAGCATCTCTCTCTGACATTTACTTTATGTGCTTCCACCCCTCTCCCTCTCTCTGTGGTCATCTAGAATCCGTTATTATACCTGCCCACGCAGTTACAGTCACAGTGACTGTCCTTACAGTTGTATAAATCATACAGCAGGACCTTTATTTGATGTGAGATCTGCTCTCCTGGAAATGCAGAGCTGGCAAAGAGGGGATTTTGTCTCTTAGTGGGAAAACTGCAAGTCTTGCACTTTCTTAAGTGCTATTTATATTTGAAGAAAAAAAAAAACGAAATTGGAGCCAATGAAGGTAAGAAAGGATCACTTCAGTTTGATATAATCCTGGTATAGTTGCTGGCTGTGTGAACGTTCTCGCCTCTCTGGCAAGAGCATGAGAAATGCTCATGCCTGCAAAATCAGTGTTAGGGCAAGTTGTTTGACAAAGACAAAAGCCTGCACTGTAGTTGGGTTGTCAGACGGTGTGTTCATCAGAGTGAATTCCTGGCCAATGATGCTTCAGGCTGGAAATGGCCTGGCAGGAGCCCAGGCTGTACATACAGCCTGAGTGCTGCTGAGTGGACACTTTAGCAGCGGAGTGAGATCCAACCATTAGATGATTGCCTCTGTGGTTTTGTGAAGAGGGTGAGACTTGTTATGTATTTAAAGTTTCCTCTGAAGGCTCACGATGAGGTCTTTGATCCACCACCACCACCACGGCATCTTGGGAACTTCAGAAAACTGACTCCAAGCATGATTTCTGACTAATATGGGCAAAACAACAAAGATCTCTCTTTGCAGTCATAAATGAGATGCCTCTAGGAGATTCTTTCGTTTATTTCCCAATAAAAAGAACATCTAGTCCATAAGCATGCCATTTCACCTGCACGACAGGTCATTAGCGCTGCAAATATGTGACAATGTGCTCTATCAAAGAGCATGTTAGTGGTACTCTAATCAAACAAAAATGTATCTTGTAGTAATTTGCTCAAGAAAAAGCTCCTGCGCTTTGTATCTTTATTCCAGAAATACCATCAATCCATCTAAAGGCCATCTTATTGTACCTGGAAATGCAAGTGACTAGCAATTTGTTGATGTGAAATTGTCTTCAAAATTCAAAAGAAAGCACAGAAAGAAAGCATGTGTCATTATAATCAAAAATTGATTGTCATTTTGGCACAAGTTGTGATTAAAGAGTGTGCAAGACTGCAAATGCGCATGTGCTAAGTGTGTAGTGTGCATTTTTTTTGTGTCAGAGGTACATTGTGCAAAAAATGGAGCTGACAAACTAATATTGACATGAGAATAAAAACCAATCAGATAAATTATAGTGTTTCAAATTTCTTTGTTCATCCGTCCTGCAGCTGATGCAACCGGAATTACAGATACAATAAATTCAAATGTTTACGGCATTGTTTTATTCACTTATGGTTCTCATATCCGGTTTCAGCCTGTGTCCCAGTCCATCAAGGAAATTAAAAAGGCGAGGAAAGGGAATGGAAACCTTTGTGAATCAGGTGCTGAATGTTAAGGACATCTCTGTATGATAATCAGTGTTGGGCTGCAAACTAAATCCAAACTTGGCACTGAACCATCACAGTTAAATGAATTGCTGTCAGACAAAGCCACTCATTTAAATTATACACTCATAATATATCAAGGAAATATTTTGCTTGTCTTGTTTAGCCAGAGTATAATCAATAACTTAAAGTTGGGAAACAAAGACGAAGTTTATGAAAAAGTGACATTTTCCTGGCGAGTTGTATGTTATGAAGATTATGGATTACAGATATTAAACATGTGCGATATATCACTGCTTGATGAAAAATATGAATATGAACTGACACTATTGTTCCCTTTGAAATTTAAACATTTATAATCATGTAATAGCCCAACATAAATACCCTTCCTCTATAACCAATGACATTCTCATCATTTCAGTTGCACTTTAGAGCTAATTAGCCAATAGTAGCATGCTAACACAATTAACCCAACATGGTGAACTCTGTAAACATGAAACCTGCTGTCACTGTGAGCTGTTAGCATGCTGATGTTAGTGTCTGCTGCCCCCTTACAGAGGCAGCGTGTTTACACGTTCACAGTGGTTCAGAAGAAACAAATCCGTTGATGACTCCTAAAAAATCAGATTTTTTTCCTAAACAAATATGAGGATTGGACATTGTCTGCAATCTGACTTCGTGTTTTGCTCGTTTGTCTTGGAATGTTTGTTGTGGTTTGAAGCGTACTTGGTGTACTGCGAACGGAGCCAACATTTCCAGCCATCTGCCTTCACTAATATGAGCCATAAATCTGGATATAATTTGGCTGATACCTTTTTGGATTTGGTAAAAACTGCAAAATTTCATCTGCAATTATTTCATTTCCTAATCTGTTATCTGCTTCAGTTGACTGGTGATAAATCTTTATGGGCTTTTCCCATGGATAATTACACATGAAATACCCATTAAGATAAGAAATGTGCATTGTCCAGAGGACAGCTTGGAAATGTCTTGGAAACCTTTAGTTATCAGCTGTTTAACCCAGAGGGAATAGCCCCAGTTTCCTTTTAATCCCCCCCATGAAGTTTACTCCAGTAGTATTAACTGCCAGTATAGGCAATCTGTGCACAAGATATCAGCTGCTGTTTATTATTGCTTGTTTATCCAAGTGAAGTGAATAGACCCATTTGTGGGTGAGCCAATCTGGGTCATATCAGTTCAGGTCAAAGCCTTAAGGAAAGGTTACTGAATCGGGATGAAGATGGTGTATTTGCAAGCACCAGTGGCTCCAGTTTCTCAAAATTTCCAATGAAAACTGTACTCTCTCATAATACAGTACATTTTTGTACCTAGGAAGAGGAATGCTTGTTGGTGTTACTGCTTTCCCCTTTAATGGGGGCTACTTCTTTGTACTCTTGTTGTCTCTTTACTGGTCCGGAGCCTTCAGGTGCATTAACACAATGCCACAATCCTCCCAGGAGTGGATGTCCCAGCAAATTCACCTTAAGGTCAGACTGTGCAATGACCAGAGAAACAGGAAAGACCCAAGAGCTCCATCTCATGGGGGGATCATGATTCGGACTTAATTTACAGCCAAAGGACCTAAGAACCTTGCTGGCAATATGTTGACTATCAATTTCTCTCTATACCAAAGTATTCTAGAGTCAAATGTGAGGCCATCATTTCGACAGCTAAACTGGGTCATGCAACGGTACAATGATCCCAAGCACAGCAGCAAAGGCTTGAGGAGTTGCAATGCCCCAGTCCAAGTCCAGACCTCAACCTGATTAAAAGGTTGTGGTGAGACCTTAAGAGTACAGAGCATAAGTGGATCCCCACAAACCTCAATAAACTGTTAGAAATGTTTCAAAAAACTGTGGGTCAAAACTCATCTATAACGATGTATGTGAATGATAAATTCCTGCAGAAAATGGATTACTTCAAGTTACTGATGATAAAGGTAGTTCTACAGGCTGAATCATGTAGTGGATTTTTTCTTTGGTTAGAGCTCTGTGAGTTCATCTCATATCTACACCTGCAGTCAATTAAACTAACACACACTTATCTTGGAAGAAATTGAGGGGAAAGAATTCACCAGGCACTAGAAAAGTAAAGATCCAAACCCAGAACCAACATGCAGTCAACAAGCAAGACAGAGAATAAAACTTTTCTGAATATAATTTTAAGCTAAATGAATGTAGAACTTTAAAATCTGTTGCTAAAGTAAAATGAACCCACATATTTTACATTTAGATGAAAACAGGCGGTCTTTAGAAGCTACACTTTTTAAACTGTAAGAGGAAATGCAAATATGTAGTGCTTGGGGACGTATATGTGGCTTTTTGGCCCTTCAGAACATACACATACTAACTTTGAGGTGCAATAATTATCCACCCTTTAGGGTCATAAGTGGAATTTCAAAGTGCAGCCTTCCTTCAGGTCCAGGTGCACTGTGCTCATCTCACACTTATTTTCCTTTCCCAGTGAGAATTTATTTTGAGGTGCTTTAAACCCATCAAAGGTTCCCTGTTCTTCGGAAAATGTCTTAAATATTTGAAAGGGGACACCTCCAGGATAATTAAAAGCAGTAAAAAAACGACATTCGGGAATCTATGGAATGCCTTTCCACTAAAGGAAATATGTAAAGAAAACAATGACATTTCTTATGGGAAGAAACACTCTTTCGAGATCTGTTTGGATAGCCCGGACATGTGACATTGAAAAGATATGGCACATGTTAATATTACCTAGTGTAACCAGAGAGTGCAGGTCCCTGAACTCTAAGGTTACACTCGGCCCCCTTTGAAAAAGAAAAAGCTGTCAGTATATATCAAACTAGCTTTTCTTCATAAAAACATTATGCTCTTAGAATCCCCCTTTGCCTGTCTTGTATTTAAAAATATCTATAACACAGCTGCGGCTTAGCTGGTATGTGCGTGCTTGAATTGAAGGTCATTACCCTGTACGAGTTTCCATCACGTCCCCATAGGCATCAACATATTGCAGGACCATATTGTGGTGTTCATCAAGACTAAAACTTTGAATTCTTGAAGGAAATTCAAAAATTTTGACCAACAAATCCTTGCTTACTTCTGCTCTGCGGTCAAAAATTCATTCTTTTTGACCACACAGGGCGGCGGAAACAAGTGTGAAGTGCAAACAACATGTAATCCCTTTTTAAGTAGTGTTTTATAATCACACATCCAGTGGACTCAGAGCAATCCTATCTGCAGGGATTTGTGTCCGTGTTTCTAACTTTGCTCTGAATGTAAGTTGTTATTTACTTCTCTTTAGCTCTGCTTTGCGCATCACCAGCCCCCGAGGGAATAACTGGCTCTTAAGTTGCTTAATGGTGCACTTTGTTCACCGGCTATTTCCAGGCTGCAACTGCCTGCCATTTGGTGCAGTCTTTGAGAACTTCTACCATTTGCTCCTTTGGCTAAAAGATAATAATGGCGATCTAAACTACTGGAGAAATCAGAGTGAACAAACAAGTGAAATAAACAGAAAGGCTCAAGGATGGAAAAAATGGTCCCTGCTGAAGATTTGAGTGAAAATTGATTTATGTTGGTGTGAGTTGCACAGTGTTGGAATTATTAATGAGAGGGAAGCCTGCCTTCTTTTCAGTATAATAGAACCAAATGCACAAAAAATGCATGTAAAAAAGAAGTCAGCATCTCTCTTTGCAGAGAAATAGTGACCTGATTACCCAGAAATCTGCAAACCATGTTATGATTAGCTTCGATTTTCTTTCTAATGTGTTCCTAGCTAACTTTATCCATCACGAGCAGATGGACGGGTTCTTCTGCAGAGTGATAGAACTGGCTGTGTGTGTAGTTGAGCAAAAATGAAAATGGCTCCTAAATGAAGCTGCTCACAGTGAGGTTAAAAGTGCATCAGAAGATTATAAAGGTCGTGCTGCGTTGTGATATCCCCCAACAGTCAGCTGGAAGGCCTCATCGCGTAAAGAAGAGAGGTGCTTTCCTTACCAGACAGGGATATCATTCCCAAGGTTAGATGGGGAAAAATCTTGGGTCACACTTTGTTTTTGTAGCTACTTTTTTTTTAATCTTAGCTTCTAGGATCCTTCGCGATGTGAGTACAACAAGCGCGTCGTCACTCGCTAATGTGAAATCTCTGCTTTGTGTTATCTTGAGCTGCTCCAACAAACTGGAAAATATCAATCACAAGTTCTACTTTGCTTACATGCTGAAACGCAACAAGAACAGCAGAAACGTTTGCTTAAGGCGTTGTGATAATCTCAGAGTCTTTCGGCGGGGACTTGCCAAGAGGGGAAAAAGGACACGAATCTAAATAAACTTTTCATGGAAGTTTGTAAATAAGTCCCAAAATAAGGCCTAACAGATAGCTCTCTTGACACTGACCATGGCCAAACCTCTGTGAGGAGGGAGATATTTTCATCCTGAGAATCGTGTACCATGAGATCCTCTGGCAGCAAGGAGAACCAGGGACTTTCTGTAGATGATCGAAAAATAGGTCTGGACCCGTTCAAAGCCACTGAGGAACAGATGGATCATCGGCATTTGCTGAATTCCAAATTGTGAGACGTGCACTTGAGCCTCCAACTCCAGCTCCCACTGGAAACTAATTTCAGGTGCTTTTCATCAACAGTGATCAAAAAAAAAAAAAAAGATACAAAACACACCTCGGTTTACGGTCATAAATCACAAGGGAGATTAAAACCCACTCCAATGACCG
>VOQJ01014895.1:11036-21881 GCA_015052665.1 Apistogramma diplotaenia
AAAAAACTTCAGATGCTTTTCATCAACAGTGATCAAAAAAAAAAAAAAAGATATCAAACACACTTCTGTTTACTGTCATTCATCACTTTGGTGATTTATGCCTCATCCCAGGAGCGAGGTCAGAAGGAAAACACTCGAAGCCCCTGAAAAATTTTCGTTATCCTCAATTCAGGAGAGGGTCCGACACTAATATCTGCTCATAGAAATCAATGTGTTTTCCCTGTGAGAATATCAGTTATGTAGCCCAATAAAAACAAATCTCAGCTGGGTTTTTGGATGTCAACTGTGTGAGTGCAGATGCTTGGAGCTTATAAATATTTAGGAAAAGCTCAGATTCTTCCATGTTGGGAACACATGGTTGCAGTTACGCTGGGAGAGATGCTAAACATGCAGAATGACAAATGTGTTTGTGTATGTATGTTTTATTTATTTAAGCTTGAGTGCATCTTCTGCATGTGTGTGGCTTGTGCATTTATACAGCACGTGTGGGTACAACTGGACATTGTGTCTCCAGGAAGTTGTTGTATCCAGCTGAGAAATATTCCAGAATTGCAACAACAGAAATTTTTTTTATTAAATTTTTTTTTTTTGGACTCATTCAGCAGACCAGACACAAGGTGAGCGTTTTACAGATGCTGCTCGGTTCATTTTGTTACCTTTTTGGGTGGAGCTGTTTTTGGCCACGGCGTCGCATTTACTGCACAACTGTAAGGCTGGAATTGTTTTACTGTTGGAAAGTGTGCTATTCAAAATGTCAAACTTTGTTAAATGAATGAACATTAAAGAATGCTTTTATCCTTCTTTAGTTTATGCGATTTTAACATAAAAATAATGTAATTTTGCTTAATAATTTTTCAACTAATCCTCTCATTTTACTGCAGATTTAGTTTCATTTTCAGGAGACTGGCATATTCTGACTGCCCTTCAGTTCTTTGAAGTATCTTATATCATGAACACTGACTGAAAGCATGTCTATTTAAAGCTCCTTTGAGCTTTTGATGCAGGGAAAAAACATTTAATGTCATTTACTTCACCAGAACCTAATAAAGAGTACAGCAGAGCTTTCACACATGTCCTCTTTTTATTTTTTCATCCTCCTTTGTCATACTGTCCTCTTTTTAAACTCACACCACATAAAAAAAACAACGTTTTTATGCGTTTCAGCCATTTGCTATATGTGTGCTATATAAACTTTTTTTAATGTGCCATTCAATTTTCGCTCATGTAGTGGATCAACGGCTTGCATGATACTAATTTCAAGGAACATTGCTTTTTTGGTGAGCTGCAGTGTAAAAGCACAATAAGTAGGAATTCATTTCAGTGTGTTAGTGATGACTTTTTGAGCCATAAAGGGCTTAATTACATATTGCTTCCTTTAAACTTTGATAAAAACTCTTGAAATTTATTTTTTTGTAAGATGGGGAGATTGTTTAACACCACCTGACATTAAACTGACAAAGACAAATGCATTAAATGCAATCAGGAGCTGTATGACAGGTCAGAACGAGGCTCAGAGCCAGAACCCCTATGATGAGCAACACGCCAGATGGATGGATATATTATATAATGTTTTTACACACTCACTGACCCTTTGCTAATACCAGGTAAACCTTCTTCTTTTCTTCAGAACCTCTTTAATTCTTCATGGCACAGATTCAATAAAGTGTTGGAAACATTCCTCAGAGATTTTGGTCCATTTTGATATGACAGCATCACATAGTTCCAGATTTCCATGATGTGAATCTCCCGTTCCACCACATCCCAAAGGTGCTCCATTGGACTGAGATGTGGTGACTGTGAGGTCATCTCAAGACTGCATTGTAGGTGGCCTTTATCCTTTAGGTGCCAAAGAACGGCAGAGTCCTGTCCTGTCGAGGTGCCTCTTCTATGGTGCACTGCGTGTGCTATGTTGGTTAGCATTTTGTCTCAGTGTGGTTGGGTCTGAATGTCATGCTCTGAGAAAATTCTCCTGAGTTTCTGTGACAAACCTGCTACATGAGGCATGACAGCGTATTTCCTTTTGTCGTTCTCTTTGTCCCTGATTCATGTCTGACCTTTCCTGAGCATCTTTGTGGATTTGAAGGGCCCATTGGGATAAGCACATGTTTCAAGAGCTTTAAAGCATGTGGTTATCCCAAAACTGGTTCAGGACAAACTAGTTTCATAAGAGGTGAAATGTCTTCAAAAAATTAAAGAAGTCCACTCACCTTTTCTTCAAGCTCTTGAGACTACCATGACCTGGATGACTGAGAACCTACATAAACATGAACATAGATCCATGCTTTCATTTTGTTTATGTCAAATTCTGACCCTACTCTCCGACTGATGCAGCAGTGACGTGTTGGGCATTCGGAGATGCTCTGATGGTCTGTGTACTGCGGTTGTAACAAACAGTCACTGTTGCCTTCAGCTCAAAGCAGTCTGGCCATTCTCATGGGAATGGGTTACAGTATGAAAGTCTTTTTTCCCCCAGTTTTTTGCTGAAGGCATTCTGGCGGGGGGCTGGTATTGGACGCTGTCACACTGTCAAGACTGTGACACTTGAATCAAGCTGTGCCGTCACTCATTTTATTAGTAACACCCGTTCTTTTCCTACCACGACCAGTCAGCTGTCTGCTGTGTGAGAGGCCTACACTAACAATCACATTAGATTCACTCGAGTGTTTTCTCAGATAATAAAGACCACCTGTTTTCAAGGACGACTTTTTTTTTTTTAATTCCAGAGACACACACATGCAGTAAACAGGAAAGTTGAAAATTGAAAAGAAGTGAATGATTAAATGGCAGTTTCTCAAACTGTGGGGTCATGACAGGTGGGGCACGAACGACCTGGGTGAGAAGTCACACAGAACAAATGTTGAACATCGGATTAATTCTTACGGTTGAACGAGTCTGCTCCGTACACAGAGCCGGCGTACCGCCACATCCCCACCGCCCCGACCCGACCATTGCCCCGACCCCCGCCCGCCCCCCCCGGGGTGTCCAAAGCTTGCACACCGGATCCAAATCACCATCACACAAATGCCAAACGAGAGGACATGTTTTGAGACACTCCTGTCCATCCGTGCAATAGAGAACAGGTGCTTCGACACTGTTATACTGCTGACCATCACCTTTACACTTTAAGATGTTCTTCAGTGTAATTTGTCTGCTATCTAAACTGGTTATGAAGGGACTGAATTACACACAGTTGGGACTATTTATTCTATATCATTAATGAGTAATTAAAAGAAATCTCTGAAGCACAAGCCTCGTAAACGCATTAAAAATGTAAAATACATACATGCAATTGGTCTACATCAGTCACAGGGAGCAAACTTAATTACTATGTTCAAAATCTACAGGGATCTCTTATTCTAGACCAAAGTGTAGTAGTGTAATGGTTGTAATTTTATTGTCAGTGAGAGCCAGCAGTAATTGCTTGCAGACCACAGTCCCTGTGGTTGACTGAACTCAGCAGACCCATGGCAGCCGCTGCACTGCAGCTCGTTGTTTGGGTTTTTTTTTTTCCTTTCTCCCCTTGTCTCAGTTAAGTTTGATAAATGTTTGCCAACTCAGTTGCAATGAGCCGTGTTTTTGGCCTTGACAAGTCCAGAGGATGATCACTCTGAATTTTTAGTTTGCGATCCACAACAAGAAGTGGCTTTGCAGATATATTTTATAGCACCCTTTCGACCTCCTTGACTGCTGCTGAAAAATACAACCTCAGGGGACGCATCAGCTTGGATTCCTTTAGGACCAAGAGATACTGAAATAGCATCAGGCCTCAAACTACGGAAATTCTAGAAAACATCTGTGTATATGACATGAAGCTGATATTTTAACAGCTTGAAGAGGTTGGCGTGACTTGAGGTTCCAGTTTGTTCAAAATTTGCTCCTTACTGCTTAAAACTGCAGTGGACTTGCACAGTAATGTAATCTCTAATTATCCACTCACAGAAGCCTGAAAAAGGTGCTCTCCAGTTTTCCGTTCATATCCTTTAAGGCCACAAATCTATTATTTTCTCAAGAAGAAGGTTACTCACTTTCTTGTTAACAGTTACACAAGGGCAAAGGGTCCTGGGCACAAATGTTCAGCGAGGCTCTAAAGTTTGATTTCACCTGCAGCGAGTTTGAGTACCCAGAGGGACTGAAATCACATCATTTTGAAATGTGTTTACATCCCCAACAGTGGTTCATGGCCCAGGGGCATCTGAACCACTTGCCCTAGGGGTAAACCAAGCATGTACACGGACAGTCTGGTATGCATGAGGCCATATAAACAGCTTCTGTTCTCATTTGTGGCTTCCTGTCTCTCCCTGTCTTCCTCATGAGTCCCAGCAAGAGGCCGCTGTGACCAGCTTCCCATGTGAAAACTTGACTGGGTCTGCCAAAAAGGCCATGGCTCTGCTCCACCATCCAGTGCTTTAGGAGTTTGCCACATACTCTGTACAGAAGCCCACAACATTTTTCCTTCACTGCAGTGGTTCTAACAATGTGAATCTGTGACGATTTAATAAGCAGCTGGTTCAAATGAGAAACAAATTGCCTATTTAGTGCTTCTTTGGAAGAAATTATGGACACCGGGGGACTCTAGTCTTTGGTCCTGCTTGTAATGCTAACATGTTAAAGTACATATATATATTAATTTGTGAGATTTCACTGAACGATTAAACTGAATAAATGCCATTTTTACACAAGCACTGCAGTCATGAACTTTTCCAGACAACTCTTGAGAGGAGCAGGTGAGAACACAAACATCCCACTCACTGAGTGGACATTAAGCAGCCTTTATGCTGCCAGTCTCCTGGGACAAAGTCTGCATGATGTACAATTGAGCCCATGTGAGAATAGTACAGGAAACTGTCCAGAGAATTCACAGCAACCAAGTGGGCGTCACGAGTCCCGCCGTCTGCACAGTCTGCTTCAGCAGTGAGAACGCATCTGATGCCTGATCTCCTGCTGTGCGCAACATATGACACAAAGGGCGACTGGGGATAAAACTCAGATCTGACTCTCCTGAGGCTGCACACCAAACACTCAGACTCGGACTCGCTCAAAGTAAATGAGTCTAACAAACTTGACGAACAAAGCAAAATTAACTTTAACCTGTTTACGAGGAATGGTTTCAAATTTATAATGGCTCGTTAGAAAAATCAAAGTGTGATCTGCTACTCTTCATTTCACGGCCACTGAGTAACACAGAGTAAAAGTATCAGAACAGCAGAAATTTTAAGCCCTACATATTTTCCTTTGTTGTACTTTGGTGGTTTAGGTGAATTAGGGCATTCGCAGCTGACCATCTCTGACTCCTGCGTGGAATTACCCTGTAAGCATCAACATTAGCTATGTGAAATCAGGACAGAGTGCAGCAGGAGGCTTTTCTGTCTTCTTTCCTGTACTCTGCTCATTTAGTTCAACAATGTAAGGTCACTAAAGGCCCTGGATGGACATAAGGGGTGATTAATGTGGGCCTTAAAACCACAGTCACATTCTGCCTGTGTAAACAGCCTGATCGTAGAGAATGCAGCACTGACCCATCAGATCCATGTTGCAGCAGTCAGGAAGGAAAGCATACATAATGCCATTTATCACCCATTTATTTCCACGGTCTATATACAGCATTACTGTGTTACAGTTTAACTAATGGAAAAGAGAGTCAAGCTCTTTGCGAGTTTCTCATTGAAAATGGCTGCGGTTCAGAAAAAGACCACAGGAAACAAGAGTCGGTGATAACTGTTTTGATTCAAAACTGGATGGTATGCATGTAATGGCTTTTGCTTTTCAGCTCAAAAAGGCACTTAACATAATAAGGAACATGTTTAAATCTTTCTCACAGTTTATTGCCTTCAGTAGATGACAGGTGCCTCCATTAAACCACATTGTTCAGTAGAGTCTCATAAAGGTAATCAGGAAGTGGCAAAAGCCCTCTGGTTTTATTATATTCTATTAAATATTACTGTTGTGTATTATTGTTTTTGAGGCTTTTGAGCTGGTTCGGGAGCACCCTGATGATGAGCTGTCCCCCTCGTTCAGGGCGAAGGCCAGTCATCCGTCTTCTGCCTGTGGAGCAAACTCAAGTGAAATGTTACTGGAAGGTTGAGCTTTATTGTGCTCAACACTTTATTGTGCACTAAATATCGGAGGAAAGGGATCGCTCTCTGTGCTTCCTGTATGTGACAGCTGTCTCTATACTGTGCATGTTTGTTATGTTGATTCCACGTTTTGCTTTATTGCATCTGAAATGTCAAATGTCAGTTTACAACTGATGTGATAATCTGCTGTGAGCATCCAGATTGGAGGCATTGGCAAGTGCAATACTCAGGTTTATCTGTGGTCCCAATAGTCTTGTTTTATTGTTGTTGTTGTTTTTTGTTTGTACAGTAGTAGTAGCATTTGAAGTCTCCATTTCTCCTTCTATTACTGTGTGATGATGAGTCTATATTTGACAATTTGCAAATGTGTACGATAAGTAGCAACAGTGAGCTCGAAGTAATGCTAACAGTCTGCTTTGTTAAGGGATCAGATCAGCATATTTTAAAAAAATGTAATTAGTAAATGTTAACCTCTCACTTTATGATACACACACACACACACACACACACTGAATATGATAAATGGGAGAAAATGTGCGGATGGATGGATAGTTAATGTTACATTGAAAGCTTTGCTGTCTGGGCTTTATGCCCTAATAAATTGGCATGATGGTTTGCATTCAGCAGGCTTGGCGCAAGTACAGTACAGGCAGCTATTTATAATTTAGTTAAAAAGGATTGCTCTGCTCTGTTTGTTTCATCTTGTACAACACACTTCCTCCTGTCTGTGGTTGTATTCCACTGGGACCTTTGTAGTGATGTGTATGTTTTGTGTGTGTGTGTGTGTGTGCAATAGACACTCATTGGCCACTTTATTAAGTATAGACATTCAAACATTCAAATATCTAACCAGGAAATCACCTGGCAGCAACTCAGTGCATTTAGGCTTGTATACATGTCAAGATGGCCTGCTGGAGTTCAGAACAAGCATCAGAATGGAGAAAAGGTGATTTAAGTGACTTCAAATGTAGCTTTATTGTTTTTTGTCAGACGTACTGGTCTGAGCATTTCATAAACTGCTGATCAACTGGGATTTTCCCACACAAGCATCTATTGGGTTTACAGAGACTGGTCTGAAAACCAGAAAATATCCAGTGGTGGCAGTTCTCTGGGAGAAAATGCCTTGTTGAGGCCAGGGGTCAGAGGAGAATGGCCAGACTGCTTTGTGATGATAGAAAAGCAGAAATAGCTCAACTAACCATTTGTAACAACCGAGGTATCTCTGCATGTACAACACACCAAACTTTAAAGCTGATGGGCTCCAGCAACAGCAGACCACCTCGGGTGCCACTCCTGTCAGCTAACAATTCAACTGAGCTATAGATGACTGGAAACACATTGTCTGGTCTGATGAGTCTTGATTTCTGCTAAAGCATTCAGATGGCAGGGTTAGGATCTGGGCAGGATCCATCCTGCCTTGTATCTTCGGTTCAGGTGAGTGGTAGTGGAGTACTGGTGTCTGCAACAGTTTCGTGGCTCAATTCATATACTGTACACTTTATTACCAACTGAGCATCGTTTAAGCCTACCTGAGTATTGTTGCTAACCACGTTCATCTCTTTTTGACCACGGTATCCATCTTCCATCCATCAATCATGTCCATGTGGAGAAAATCTCTGAGAAATGTTTCCAGCACCTTGTTGAATCTGTGCTACGACGAATTAAGGCAGTTCTGAAAGATCCTGCGCCTGATGTAATGGCTACTGAGTGCATTTACTGCATCATGTTGGCTTTCCTATTTTTGTATCTCACACAGTGATCTGATGGGATGGTGTGTGTTACAGGCCCAAACATCCTACTTTGATTAGACACATGGGTTCATTATGTGGCTTGTTCTCATTGTATACACACAAATTAAAACGAAGTTCTGGGTACTTAATTCTAACCTCTAATTTCTCTGCAAATGAGTTTTAGTCTAATTGAACATGTCTGTTAATGGATCCTGGCATGGCACGATTATTAAAGCGCGTAATGAATTTGCTGTGTTTATCTGATTGATCAGTATTGTGTCATCAGCAGCTCCCTTGCTGGTAGTTCAGGTTTCGCAGTTGGATTTATTTGTTCTGTAATATTTTTCCTTTCACTTCTTATACAATCATGGTGTGTGTCACTGAATGTCACTCCTGAATCAGTCTCCCAGTCACAGAAAATAATCACCAGATTCACAGGGGAATAAATCCATGAAGCACGTCTAGCCCTCTCTATCACTTCTTCCCTCAGACCTTAAAACAAGGTCTGAGGGTTAACAGGCAAAGCCAAAGGAAGCTCTGTTTTCAGGTAAGCTTTGGCTTGACATCATCTTTAGCTGCCACAGAACAGCTCATCATTGCTGTAATGGTAAGAATTATGTTCTGGGTTTCAGTCAATCAATAAAGTGAGTCTGTGGCAGTTTACTGAATCAAATTGAGTTGCAGTTGTTGTGAATGAAGATGTCTTCTTATCAACAGGTCACCAACAAATAAAGTAGTTTGACGGCACAGACAAAAAGACTTTCAGTATCTACTTTCCGTGTCATGTCTGCTGAAGCAGGTCTGACTGAACCCTTAGTAAGTTTCTTCATATCATTAGTCATTGTTTATATTTCCCCTTTCAAAAATCATACTGTTGTGCATCGACTTTTTTTCTTGTTCCGTTTTTCCCTCATTGCCAAACTATCACTGATCAGGAAGTCGATGCCTCAGCTGTGTACAAGAGTACAACAATCACAGTTAAAAACAGAAGCCTGCTCATCCTTCACCTGCATGTGCTTGTGTTGTGTTTGTTATGCTAAAAAAAGAGATGGTGACTGTATGTGCATGTGTAGCATGTTTCCTCGCCCCCACCCCAGAGTGGTTTGTAGTCTGTCTCCCCAAATACACTGAACAAGAATGTGCCTCTGGATTTTGGAAATCAGTGAAGAGAATTTTTTCCACAGCTGTCTCAGCTAATTTGTCTCCTCAATCTTGTCAGGCAGCTACAATCCACAGAAACTCCTTTTATATAAACACCCACCGGCATTACGGATCTTTTATTTTGACAAGAATATATCAATATAAAAATTATAAATTTTTAGATACTACTATATAATGTGCTTAATAAAATGGTCATTAAAAGACCCACGCTTTTACAGCATTCAGTGATTATTTATACATGTGTAAGGAGTTTGCTTCATGCCTTGAAGCTGGAGTCCAAGCTCAGTATTGATTCTAATTTCATTCACAGCACCCAACAAGTCATCCAGTCTTCAATCCATCAAAACAATCACGTGATTTCCAGTTTTAGGAATAAAGTCCTTTTCTAATTATATCCAACTCGAGGTGCAAATTTTGATTATAGTTCATGGGAACACATCTGAATGATTTATAGCCTCCTTGTTTAGAATTAAACAAGGAGGCCATATTTCCCCAATTCTTATTCTTCCTGTTTAGACACCAGACACCAATCTTTCACCAAGGTTAGCTCCCATGCTGTGAATGTTCCAAAACACACAACAAGTGTAAATTAAAAAGATTTGAAAGGAAATATAAAAAATATATACTTTTCTTATAAACCAAGGGGAATAGAATACTAAAATCTCAAAATCTGAACAATAATCTGCAGATGTGAGTTCAAATGTAATTAGTCTGTAGAACTTTAAATAAAAAGTTCTGATTATTTACATAACTGTTTCGTGGTGCCTGAGACTGTATCCCATATTTACTGTTACAATGGTAACACTGCCAAAACGTCAAATAATGAAGTCTAAGTGTAAGTAATTCTCGTGAACTGAAAGCTCAGGCTCTACACTGCTTTAAACTGGCCACACCCACACATACATGGGTATTTTTAAAAATAGAATCTATCTCAAGCGCAGTCAAGACAATGCCAAAGCAACAGGTGGCGATACAATCCTGATTGTGAAGAAATGCTGGCCAATCAAACGCCCCAAAACGATAACATGGTGCACAGTCTGACGTCAAAAATAAAGGAGATAAAGGTGCAAAGCTTTGCTGTTGTGAGACAAAATATCTATTTTCATTTGTCTACATTACATTACATTACATTTACATTTGTTTGTGAAGGGCAGCCAATCAGAAGTTAAGTTGGCTAGGGGTGGCCTTAAGCCAACTTTTTGACTGGCAGACAAATATTTTCGGCTAAATAATCTATTGTTTATGGATCAACAAGTGGGAACATTCTGTTCTCTCTGGAATCCAGCCCTTCTTTCACCAGCAGTTTCCTCCAGGAGCACCAATCCAATGAAGAGATCTTTCTGGCTTGTGGTTTCTGTCTTGCTGTCCTCATGTTTTGCCACCCTGGAAGAACTTACTTCACTGTTTGCTGTGGTTAAAGATATCAGGATACACAAGTGATTCATCTGTTTGATATGAGTTTTGTAATTGAGTGTTTCCAGCCCTCGGTATGAGGTTGCATCCCCAGACGCTCTGTAGTTCTCCGTTCACTGGCTTCTCTGCCCATCATATTTTGTTGCAAGAAGGCACTCTGTTAAATTAAGTTGTAGATTTTAAATATTGTAGTTTGAGTATCTTGCTTTATAATACATCATATGAGTAAGATAAGATAAGATAGAACTTTAATGATCACACAACGGGGAAATTTGCACGTTACCACAGTGGTACAGAAAAGACAAAGAAATTCTATACATACAGTATATATCTATGGATATACACATATGTACACATATACATGAAAAATAAACACTATATTACAGATTTTAAAACACTATATACATTTGTAGCCGAGGTGGGAGTGAAAAATAAATAAATGTATGTTCTCTGTGTGTAAAAAGTGC
>VOQJ01014899.1:2463-12762 GCA_015052665.1 Apistogramma diplotaenia
TATTTTTCTTTTTGCCCGTGTGTGTGAAGCTGCTTAGGTTAGTTTTTTTTTTTTTGAAAAATATGCAATCCTGTTCAAATATATAAAATGTGGTGTATATTTAACTCTTATATCAGGTCAGTGTGCTTCTTAAATAATTCAAATTCCAAACAAAGTTCATTCTAATTCAGAATCTTTGAGAAATCTTGAAATTCTAGTTTCCAGGTGAATGTTGGAAGCTGCCTTATTGTCAATTCAGATTTCATTATATTCTGCCAGTTTGCAACAACACTCAACGTCAGTTTCAAGGTGCCTTATATTAAAAATCCTCCTATGAACAAGCACTTGTCAAAAGTGGGGAAGAAGAATGCCCCACCACCTTCCCATTTAACAGGAAGGGAACTCCAGCAGAACCAGACTCAGGCTTTGTCCAGACTGGAATCAATTCACAGCAACTTGGCAACCCAGAGACTATAGAGAGTAAATGCCATTCGGCTACTTCAAGGGACAATGTGTGAAGTAACTATTGCTGAGTGAAGTAGGAAGGAGCCAAAATGAACTTTTCTCAACTTCCAGACGAGCAGTCAAATCGACCACCAATAAAAGAAAAGGATATTGCTGATTGACATATAACTTGGTAGTTAATGCATTAGCGGGTTACCTAGGCAACTGGAGCCTCAATTACACACAATCAACCAGCCGTCAGCTTCAACATTATGCACAACAAGCGAATAGCTTCAGGTGTGAACACAGCTTAAGGGACAGATTTGTTTGGTGTGTGGAAGGAGTGACAGAAGGGTTCGAGGTGGGGGTGAGATGGGCCCTGAGCCCCTTCTTGTTTGCAGTGGTGATGGACAGGTTGACATATGAGGTCAGGCAGGAGACTCTGTTAACTATGATGTTCACAGATGACAGTGTCTGTGAAGACAGATTGTGATCTGAAGAGAGACACC
Organism: Apistogramma diplotaenia; assembly: GCA_015052665.1. Classification (NCBI taxonomy): domain Eukaryota; kingdom Metazoa; phylum Chordata; class Actinopteri; order Cichliformes; family Cichlidae; genus Apistogramma; species Apistogramma diplotaenia. Next base: position 3,396 of record VOQJ01014899.1, read on the forward strand.
TTGTGACAGTAGGGAGCAGGTTGAAGAGAAGCTGAGGAGGTGGGAGGTATGCTTGAGAGAAAAGGGGGATAGAAGTCAGTAGAAGAAAATGAAGGTACATGAGTTTCAATTCCTCGGGCCAACCACCCAAAGCAATGGACATTAGGGAGAGAGGTGAAGAAGAGAGTGCGAGTAGAGTGGAGTGGGTGGAGATGAGTGTCAGGCTTGAATAGTGACAGAAGGAAAGCAGCAAGAGTGAAAGGCAAGGTTTACAAGATTGGGTGGTGACCCTTAAAGGAAGCAGCAGGGAGAGAGAAGAGAAGAAGGAAAAATGTCCTGATATTTATTTCGTTCTTTGGAAATCTGGATTCTCAGAGGAATTAAGGCTGGAATCAGGGAGATAGCCACTGCAGCTATCTCAGCAATGGCTATATACTTCAAATTGTGGATAGAAACTAATAAGGGAGATAGTATGCAGGCTCTTGTACAAAAACATGCATCCCATGTTCCCCTTGTTAATCCTGTATGTGTTTGGAAGATACCACAGGTGGTCACTGGGCAAAAACATGACATGAAAAAACATGAATTAGCAATGATTACCTCACTGTGTGCAGTTTGTCTGCTAGAACTTTTTCTTTTCTTTTCCATACACTAATTATGTAAACTTGCATCTGTATCTAAGAGATAGCATGTGGAAGAGAGCATATTTTGTTAGCTCTTAGCATTCATTTTATACTGCCCATGATAACATGCAAAATTATGCTTTTAAAATTGGATTCTTGGCAGTAACTGCAGTAACTCACAACAGTGCAGTGAAAATGATGAAAAAGTGACACATAATCCATAATTAACCATTTGATCCATATGCCCTCAGGAAGTGTGCATCACAGCAAAGGCAGACAGACAGCATCACACATTGGATGGCACACAGAGTTCCTGTTTTACAAAACAGAAACAACCTCTTTATACTCATCCGTCCTTATGACTGAGGAGTCAAGGGAAGCAAAGAGATGACTTTGTGTGTGCGTGTGAGGGAGAGCAATATGGTGGTCTGTGCTGGGTTTGCCGAATTGACAGAGCTGTGAGCAGAATGGGCTGTGAAAGCGCCAGCAGTGTTATCGACGAACTGTTGAGAGATTAGAATTTAGAACGCCTCCTCCCTCTGCTGGGCTTTTCTTCTGTCAGAAAAAGATAACTTCTCTGCAATCCAGGGGAGGAGATTACCAAAGAGCTGCTCACAGACATACTGTACACACTGAGGCAGCCATATACATAGAGTGCACGCTCTGTAATCTCAGCATCTGCACCCTCACAAACACACACACACACATGCAGCATTTAACTCAGTGCTACAAGTCCAAACCATTGAATTACTGTTTGGCAGACTTATTGATTACACCCAAGGCTGCCTCACTCTGCCTGGACAGTGGTTATTATTGGCTCAAAGAAAAATGGCCTGCTGCTAATAAGTTTATTTTTCTTTCTTCAAACTCTGTTTCCAGGTTATTAAGTGTCTACGATACTAGTAGCTCACCAGGTTTGTGCCTTTAACCCACACACGTAGGAATTAGCCTTAAGCCCGACCCCACCCACATCCTCCTCCATCCGGCTACAAATACATGAAAATGTAAATAACATTTCGATGTGTGATTTACAATGTTTGTTTGGTTCTATATATTTAAACCAAATAAGGAGGAGGTCATCTTAGTTGGTGGAAACTTTAATTCCAGCTACAGTTTTAATGTAATGTTACCAAAGTGCAGGGTAAAGGGCTGATCTTTATATTGCTTTTTAACTCTATTTGAGCACTTTTATACAACATGCCTCAGTCACCTCAGTCAGAATCACTTTTTTTCTGCATCTTTCTATCTTCACATTCATACACATTACAATGAGCAACTCAGGGTTCAGTATCTCACCCAAGGATACTTTGGCATGGAGCAGCCAGGGACTGAACCACCAGCCTTCTGATTAGTAAATGACCTGCCCTCCTGCCCGAGCCACAACCACCCCAATGCTGTAAACGACTTCATTTGAACCACACCCTGATCAACCTAACCAAGTAATTTGTTTGCCAAGAAAGAAAGAAAGAAAGAAAGAAAGAAAGAAAGAAAGAAAGAAAGAAAGAAAGAAAGAAAGAAAGGAAAAATGAAAATCGAAATGAAGAAGAACAAACAAAGTGGTCCTAAATAAAAACCGTCTGGATAAAAGTCCTGTGATTTATGCCATTGATAGCCGCTGCAGATGTTTTCAGTTTTTCTAGCTGGCCAACTGTGGTTGGTTGAACTTTGGATGAATTAACAAGGCATAACCTTTAACAGAGTATTGGTTATTTCAATAGGAAGAGTTTTCTGTTCACAGACTGCAGGTATCCCACGTTCATTCAGTTTAAGTTTAAGTCAGCTTGATTACAAATCAATAGCTCTCAAATGTAAAGCACATTCTGTATTAGGTACCTGCATGGTTTTTTTTCAGACCATTTTTTTATATCAGGAAAGTGTACACTCCATAAAACTATAAAGAGATGAGGTAAAAACTGCTGCCTCATAGCAACATACCGCAGATGTTCATCTATTTATCTATTTTATTAATGTGCAGCCATCTACTGAGCCTGAATTCGAAGGTTCAGACCTTCAGCTTCTCAAAGCTTCTTCATTTGACATATGACAAGAAGAATGGTCTTAAAGAGCAAAATACAATTTTCTTCCATTGTACGAGAATGCCAACCCTTTCCTCTTTATTTCACAATTCACTCGAAATGATTTCTCCTACACAAGCTGAGGTCTTCTGTCAAATACGTCTTGAAGGTCAGTGACAGAACAAAGAAAACAGCTTTCACACTTTTTTTCTTTTGATAGAGTTTTGATGCATAAATGCAACATTTCACTACAGTACATGTTCAAAGGAAAAAGCTCCACTTGTATAAAGAACTTCATTGTTTGATGTAAAAAGGAAAGCAGATGCACTATGGATAAAATCGATGGATCCACAAGTATTTGGATAATAACGCAATATCTGTGGCTTTGCCTCTGTGCACCACCACACTGGATTTTACATTTAAATAAATATATAAAAATGTAATTGAAGTGCAGACTGTTAGCTTTAACCTTCACTCAGTCACCTACTTTCAGAGCCTCAAACTACCATCATTTTAAATACAAGGATGGTTTTTAATGCTTTTAATACTGAAATTGCTTTGCAGTCAGCGACTGGCAACTCTGGAGAGTTTTTCACTTGGCTTGATGTTCTGAAAGGTTTCTCTTAACCAAGGACACAATTCTGCAATCACCTGATTTAGTTACCTTCTGCGTTTTTTTGTGTTGCCGAGCTTTTCAAAATGTCCCACATTGTTGATTTGGCCACCAATAAAGTTCTGGTTATCTCTCTGATAGTTATATTTTGAGTTTTCCAGCCTCACAGTGGCTTTGTTTGCTTGCACATGCATCTAAAAATGTAAAAAAGTCTAAATGATACACTTGTTTTGTTGAACCCCTCCACCTGTAGCTCATATTGACTGATTGAAATCCACTCTGACTGTACAGAAGCAAACCTACAAATACTGTATTTCCCAAATACATGACCATGTTTCTCAGCTATCTTGCTTTGGTATTCACAAAAAATACTAATAATTCCATCCACACTTGGTAGATTTTAGTAGATTAAACACATGTTAAAATATAACTGATTATCATTATCCTTAAGACACATTTTCACAAGACGCAATATGCCTGAGGATGTTAAGCATTTTCATGCCAAAGACTCCCAAAATAGAACTCTGCCCTGCCAGGGCCCCCCACCAACCAAACATAAGCCATTATCCACCCACATACTGAGCAAGAATCAGCACCATCTGATTTGGATACCATCTGATTTAATAACCAAGATGTACCTGCATCACCTTCTATTGTTTATATTTTCCTCAGTTTGTAAGAATCCAGTTTCCAGTTAATTATATTCATAGTGAACATGCCTTTTGGGAGACTTCATTTACATTTAAACAACTTTTGCATCTTTAGTTCAATATTTTCATTATGTTACATCTTATTTTGTTAAATTTAAATGTGTTTTGCATTTATTTCAAGCGTAGCCTTATTTTCCACCTGCTGTAATGATTCCCCTTTCAGGTATTTTCTGTGATTCTCAGGCCATCTCACTTACTGTATGCACCACACCGCTGTGTCAGTAAAGAGCAGCACTTTATCAGCTCTCCCTGCAGCCTCATCAACTACCCAGACAATGTCTGTGGCAGCAAGCAGATTCAGATCTTTACTGGCTGCGTTCAGATTGTGTGCGTGGGCAGAAGGTTAGAAGAGATGCCTTCAGGGTGCTCACAGAAATGGTTTGAGGTATTTTGTTCTTTCTTTCTTTCTATTTAGTAGGTCTTTTGCTTGATTCTTGATAGTGTTGTGCTCATTTGTGAAACACATCGCCGCTCCCTGCATAACTGACATTAAGTAGCCTGGCAAAATGGCACTGAAGTCAAATATCTAATGTTAAAATGTAATTTGATATTAAGAATGGATGTGTCTTCTTAGGTTTTCAGACTGAATTGCTCCTCATCTTGAGAAGTGGACAGGTGCATGCAGGTTTTGAATAATCAGGCCCCATCTTATTTTAAAGACCTCATAGTACCATATTACCCCAACAGAGCACTTCGCTCTCAGACTGCTGGCTTACTTGTGGTTGCTAGGATACTTAAGAGTAGAATGGGAGGCAGAGCCTTCAGCTTTCAGGCCCCTCTTCTGTGGAACCAGTTTGGATTCGGGAGACAGACACCCTCTCTACTTTTAAGATTAGGCTTAAAACTTTCCTTTTTGATAAAGCTTATAGTTAGGGCTGGATCAGGTGACCCTGAACCATCCCTTAGTCATGCTGCAGTAGGCCTAAGCTGCTCATCTATTTTCATGCTCTCTGTGTTTATACACCACATTCCATGTAATCATTACCTTTTATTAATCTATGGCTCTCTTCCACAGTGTGTCTTTTCTACTGTCTCTCTCTCCTCCCCACTGTCACCAACTGTTCACTCATGGGGGGTTGTCGGATTGTTGGGATTTTCTCGGTATCACTGTAGGGTATTTACCTTAAAATATAATAAATACCTTGACATGACTGTTGTGATTTGGTGCTTTATCAATAAATTAAAATTGAACTGAAACTTTTTTTCTACATTTGGCACATCATGCAATCAAAAACTTTGAAAGCTTCTCATTTTAAAGGCATTCCTGTGTGTTTTTTATGATCTCAACAACTGTTCCTCTGATGCACTTCACATTCAGCAGGTGTCTGTGCTGTTAGTCCCCTGCTGCCAGGCATCATAATTAAGGCTTGATGTATGATGTCATGTGATAATGTGACCTCAAAATTATGCAAACATTTCAGACAGTATACCTATAGCACCAGGACCATTAATTAATAAAAATAAGGTAAGACACAACATTAAAATGAGCACTTTGGCATCCCTGACACTTTCTCATCTGACTGAATAGAAAAGGCCTACAGTCGCCATGTTGTTTGTTTTGGGTTTTTTTGTTTTTTGTTTTTTTACTATCATTAGTGACCATATATGGATGAGAGGGCATCAGTCAATAGTTCTTAGCTCAAGCTAGCATCGTTAATGAGAAAGCTGTATTTATAAACTATATGGGTAAAACTACATGTCTGCTAATTAATGCTGAGCAACAGCCCAATAAAATACAATCATTTTACTGACCTACTCTGAAGCTCAATTTTTGGATGTCTTTACCACAGAGCAGAAAATATTATTTCTCATATCCATCAAAATGCTTTAAAAGGCACTGCACCAAAGAGACAAGACAGGACATTCAGTTTTTACAGTTTTATCATTTCTTTGTGCATGTTGCTCTTTCTTCCCCACTGCCTCTTTAATTACTGAGTTCCTTGTTATTATGTCTATTATATAAATATGACAATAGTATTTGTGTCAATCACTCAGCAGCACAGACTGTGCCAGGCTCACATTGATGCCTTTCCATTCTTTTGGTGGCTGATCAAGAGTATTAAAGCCACTGATTAGTTAATGCTTCTTTAAGTAAAAGATGCTGACATCAAGCAGCACTGTATTACAGTGGGCAGAGTAAATGTATTTCCACCCTTGGTGAAAGCCAACAAGGACATGCTTTGACAGAAGAGCTTCTTTTTCCTGCCACTGCCATCAGCAGAGCCAAAAGCCCTCCTGTCACCCTCCTGCTGTCTCCACCTCCCGCTGCAGCACCTCCACACAGGGAGGGACATTGATCAAGTGTCAGACGTGGAAGAGGGCCCAGCGGATCAAGAGCTGCTGAAGGAGGCCATAAAGCTGGAGCCCATCCACCTTCCTGTCTTTAAATCCTTTAGGCTGTTGGAGGCTGCTGGGTGTATCCGCTTCCATCCGGCGCTGGCTGCTTTGTCTTCCCACTGTAAGCCCAATCATCTGAGAGAGCCCAGCTCCTTTCCTGGCTGCGGTTCTGATCCAAATCCCAGCCGATGCCATGCTCCGGTCTCAGTGCAGTCCAGATAAGAGGATTGTCTCGGGCAGTGTTTTCCCTACATCAGGAGCCAGCTGCTGACAGCACTGAGGTGAGGTTGTCAAATGTAGTTTCACAACAATGTCATGTCTCATCAGGGGGTGTAATTTCTCTCATACAGTTTTTTCTTCTTTGTTTTCACTTATTCTCTTTACAGCTGACTCTGCCTGAGTTAAGCAGCAGTGGACCAGCCTGATGCTATTCAGAAACACAATGAGGTTCAGGAAAGAATCTTGAACTTTTAATGAACTTTTCCCCAGACAGAACAGATCTGTGACTTTACCTGATTCAGCTTACCTGGTTTTATGTGTAACATGCACCTATTCTGCTTATGTGTGGGGGGATCTGGCCCAGACTAGATTACCCAGATGGCAGAAAGTTTATGACTACTGGAGCCACAACAAAAGTATGTGAAATAAAAGTTTAGAGGTGATGGAAACAGGTGGGCACTGGCTTTCAATAGAGGTGTGAAATCCATTCTCCTTTCTAATATGTCACATTGACAAGTTAGCAGCCATTTCTTTTGTGCATTGTTGTAAAAACAATGATTCCTGGGAGGCAAAACCTACCAATGCTGACGGTGTCGACTTCATAATGAGTCTCTGAGAGTCAGTCAGCCCCACAAGTGTTTAGATGGTCTGCAGTATTTATTTACTTATTTGTCTAAAACCAGGTCACAACAACAGTCCTTTCAAGGTGTTTCATATAGTAAGGTAAGGACAGTACAATAATGGAGACAATCGATGATAAGACAGCCTCCATTATGAGAAAGCACTTGGCGTTAGTGGGGAGAAAGAACTGTCTTTAAACAGGAAGAGACCTCCAATAGAACCACGTTCAGAAAAACAGCCAACTACTTTGAATGGATGGAGCTAAGCATGTTTACCACTTAATTTGTGGCATTGAACTAAACCTCTCAATTACGAGAGCAACTGTGCTCTCATGACATAAAAAAAAAAAAGCTTGCATTCAGAAAAAAAAAAACAGAAATGATTTTGACCACTTCAAGACACGTTTATGACTGATATACAATGTTTACAAATGCAAATATTGCAATATCACATTAAATTTTTTAATTAAATGTTTGAAAATATTTCAGTGATGATGATTCATTTCTCATTAGGGTAATAGTGTCAGGTTGTCACTATAAGGCTGTCCTAAAAGCTCCCTGAAGTCTTCAGCTGATCCAAAATGCTGCAGAGTGCTGACAGGGACTAGAACGAGAGAGCATATTTCTCCCATACTTACTTCTCTTCATTGGCTCCCTGTTAAATCTAGAATTTAAAATCCTTCTTCTTACATTTAAAACATTAAACACAGTATCAATCAAAGGTTTGGATGTGAATGTGTCCAAACTTTTGACTTGGTACTGAAATCAGGCCCCAAAAAGACTCCATAGTAGCGTGGTTCCTAGGATACTTAAGAGGGAGGTAGAGCCTTCAGCCTTCAGGACTTCTCTTCTGTGGAACCAACTCCCTGATTGAATTTGGGAGACGTACACGCTCTCTACTTTTAAGATTAGGCTTAAAATTGCTGGTGAGTATTTCTTTTTCATTCACCTCTTTTCACTCTGTTTATAGCCCACTCTGCATTTAATCACTAGTTATTATTAGTCTATGTCGCCCTTGAACAGCATGCCTTTCGTCCTGTCTCTTCCCTCAGCCCCAGCCGGTCACGGCAGATGACCGCCCCACCATGAGCCTGGTTTTGCTAGAGTCTTCTTCCTGTTAAAAGGGAGTTTTTCCTTCACACTGTCGCCAGGTGTTAGGGTTAGTTGTTGGTTTTTTACCTTACAATATAAATTTCCTTGAGGCACCTGCTTGTTGTGATTTGGCACTATATTATTCAAAAAGCAGAATTGTAAAATGTTTTCTATACACAGAAGTTCAGTTAAAAATATGCTGTCTACCCAACAATTTCCAGTGTCTACAGCATATGATCAGGATATATTACCATACTAACTATTTAAAATACTATCAGTGCACTCCAACCATGTGCCTTCTTGTGTACCGTATGAAGAATGTTTCAGGTTTCACTGTGAATGTTCAACTAGATTTTGCATTTTATGAGCCAGTGACTATGCAAGTTTTTCTGCAAAGAAGATAATCATTTAACTCTCATAAACATCAAAAGCTGCCATCAGACATAATGTCAGTGCACAAAAAATGAAAACAAAAATGTCTGCTGTGGTTAAAAGCTAGTTAGCTTTGGAGTCCACAGTAGCAATATATCCTTCTACTGGCTGAAAATTGTTTTCGATCACGTCCTGCTATGTCGTCAAGATGACAACTAAGGAGGATGAGAAATCTATTGCATTCCACATCCGTTGATTTGAGACACTGCAGCTCTGTATGGCAAAGCAATAAAAGTATATAATCATGGTGTCAGTGGAGTGAAGTGAAGTAGCATCCAGGCAACAGTTCTGTATTGCATTTGACTAGATAACATTTGATAGTCTTCGGCTAGGTCTGCTGATGGAATAAACATCCCACACAAGAGCTTCTGGGTTGGTGGGCATGGAGGCCTATACCCAAGATAAGATGAGAATTAATAGATCCTGGTGGGGTAAATAATTTGAATGGTGGTCAGCGCTCCGAGCTTGCTGCAGTGTCTTGCTATCAGACAATGTTTCCTAATAAGTGCAAATTTTGTTGCACCTTGTAAAACTCTCCCATACTCATTACTTTTTTTAAAGGTCAGCAGTATTATCTCCACTGCTAGTTCATTTAGGGTTATCAAACTCACTCTATATCATGGATCCCATCACCACCATGCTGAAACACAGACATCACTAATTATTCATATCTCTGTCACTAACTACTAATCAAGGCTGATGCTGATAACACACACACACACACACA
>VOQJ01014900.1:0-21094 GCA_015052665.1 Apistogramma diplotaenia
GACCTTGAGGCAACTGTTTGTTGCGATTTGGCGCTGTATAAATAAAATTGAATTGAACTGAATTGAATACACACTTTCTTGCACACATTAGAAAAACAAGAGCCAAAAAAAACCCCCAAAATGTGATCACCTCTGTTTTTAAATATGAGAGCATAGAGCAGTTAAAAGACCCTGATCTGATTATCAGAGAGGCTCTCAGCAAGTCTGCTACAAAAACAGGAGTCTGAAAAATGTGTTACAACAACCAAGATGGGCGAGAATGTGTGTACTAAATTTTTCACATTTTTGGATGTCAGTAAAAATTTGATTTTTAAAAAAAATGAAGGACACAAGACTGGATAACCTTTGAAATGTGAAATTCAAACTTGGATAGTTTGATAGGATCAAGGCTTGAATTGTGATGTCATACCAATAATCTTATCAGCAAAAAAAGTAAGACATTTTTCACATTCAGCAGACGACATGACATTAAAACCAGACTGACTGACTCTTTTAAATGGAGAACAATCCAGTCAAATTCCAGTTAGATGACAACCTCTGTCTGAGACCCAGAAATAAACAAAGAGAGGAATAATACCAATGCTGCATGTTCAGTAGCAGAGTATTAAACCCAACAAGACCCTCTTATCCATCTTGTTTTTCCATTTGTTGACCAGCTGCATAGACTTCCTCTATTCTCATCCTCTCTGGAAAGAAGCCAGTAGAATTGAAGCACATTTAACTAGTAAGTTAATTGCTTGAGTTCATTTATTCTATTCAGTCGTGGTGGAGATGTGAGGCAGGCTGCTCCCATGGTCTCAGAATCATCCCTTGTCAGCATTTTGAACCAATACGCAATTTCATTACTCTGAGCTCCAGAGGTTACATACTGGCAATGCATGATAATCATCATTACTCTCTTAACATGTGCTTTCTGGCTCCAAAAGCAGCTATCCATCCCACTTTCAGGCATTTTCTATGTGGTACATTTAAGCATGAGTAAGCCATGCACTTAAAGGGGACCTATTATGACAATTTCCAGCTCCACATTTTTATTGCTGGTCTCTTAAACGACCGTTGCATAATTCACAGTTCAAAATACCTATTTATCATATACTGGGCTTCAACCTCAAATCAATTAACACAGCAATGAATTAGGAAATAAAAAAACAGACACTGTCCATTAAATGTTTTGCGGTATTTTACTTTTTTAAGCTCCAAGTCACGGGTCAAAGGGTCAGTGACATTCACATCTGACAAAAGAGAGTGATTTGTTGAGGATATCCTGAAATTTTCTGAGGATAAGAGCTACCATTTTTGCCGCTGTTAGCCTCTGTTAGTTGCTGTTAGCCGGCATTAATGAAACTGTTTAAAATCGATCTAACATCGTTGGACTCTGTTACTTACTGAATAAATTCTCATATGATGTGAGAATGTAATCAAAGTGTTCATCAGAGGGAATTTTTAGGACACTAAAGCCAAACATTAGATTAGCTTTAAAACCAGCTGGTGTTGTTTAGATGGCTCATTGTCAGCTGTCCAGAGGGTCACATGTCTAATCTGTTGACAATATGTAATTGTGACAATATCAGGAATCCTGTTTATGCATGTTTTCATAGATAGATAGATAGATAGATAGATAGATAGATAGATAGATAGATAGATAGATAGATAGATAGATAGATAGATAGATAGAGTAAAATACAAACAATGGACTATTTGAGGAAGTGCGCTTCTGCCTTTATTTTTTAGCCTCACTTATTTCTGAGTCTACAGAGAAGCAGAAGATAGTGAAATGATACTTTAACTAGCAAAAATTTACATTTTAATTACTTAAGGGGTTTTTCAAAATAACTGCAGCTGCCATGTTAGATTTCCGAATTAAATTACAGCAGCATTTTTATTAATTTTAAGTTGTGCTTCAGGCCACTTGGAAATTGTAAATACAACATTTATTCTCCCCTTTTCACTGTTTAGTCAGATAAAGGTCCAAATTTGTCAGTCTGCAAACATCTGTGTGTTACTTGTTGTTTTGTAAGTAATATTCAGTGCAACAAAGCAATTAAAACAATACAGTGAGCTAAATACACCAAAATGCTCAATAGAGTCACTAAATAACTCACAGTGGATTTATAATAGGAGGTAGTGTACTGTAAAATACAGGACAGATTTAATTAATCTTTGTGTAAATTTTTGTGTAAAATAAATATAGATTTCCTATACAGATGTGTCAGTGGAAGAGTTAAATGATCATATAAAAGGGGCTTGCTATTCCCAGCCTACTGTTAGCCCCTAGGAAAATAAAAGCTTTAAATCTGGTGTTAAGACTCTGCAATCTCATTACAATGTTGTCAGACTTTTCTAATATGACAAACTTTCACAACTTTGTTTATTTGTGAAATCTTTCCCAAAATCATTAATTTAATTCAGATATCCCCTCCAACACGGTACCGCAACGACTCAGGAATGCATAGCGCTCTGGGCAAAACGTAATGATTTTTCTTCCCAATAAAATTTCTATCCTCTTTGCTGAAAACAAATTTCTTGTGCTTGCACACTGCTATTGTTATCGTCCTTGGGATGAAAATGCATTTAATCTGGGTTTCAGTATTGAAGCATGTAATTAGAGGGTCATGGTGTAATAAAAATGACCAAATTCAAATGAGCAGCTGAAAGAAAAGTAGCACTGTTTTATTTCTCCCTGAGTTTTGTATTACTCACCCGGCTTAAAGAGCAGCTCAGTGATCCCTCAGGCTGTCAGGGAATGACACTAACCATCCTCTTTTATGTCAAAGCCAAGCCAAACCCCAGAGGTCTCATTAGAGGAGGAGCAGAGTTTTGACTGAGTAAAGAGAGAAGCTCCTTCAAGGCCCAGTGAGAATGTTCAACACCAAATGAAAGCCTGGCAGCAATTAGATGCACATCACAACCGCACAGAGTGCAGCCAGGGCAGGGATGAAGCTGGACACAAAAGAAGCTGCATCCAGCATCAATGTCCACTTACTATAGAGCTCAGCTGATTAGTCAATTAATCATTTATGACATGAACAGTTCAGAAAATTTTACTAACCCCTGATTTCAGCTTCTCAAACATGAATATTTAGATGTGTTATATGTATGTGAACAAACTATTTCATTATATGATTGACTTCAGGAAATTATTTTTGAAAAACAAATTCATAGATCAAACAATAGAAGCAAGTCTAAACACTCGATGAGCTGAGATCAGAGAACATTTGTCAGCCTTGGAGAAAAAAAAATTATCTAAAGCTTATCAAAACAGTTTATTTGGTTGACTAAAGGATTAAACACAAACAGAAATCACCCTGTGCTGGCTTTGAACTGCATTTTACTGCAAATTATTTGATTGATTCGACTCAGTATATTTACAGACGAGCAGGCCAAATCGTGCTGACTCACAAACCGTATTCAATGTCAGCCTTGAACGTTTTAAGATAAAAAATGTATAAAGCTCTGTAACATTTAGAGCTTGAACAAATGAAGGTGAAGCATTGCGAGTATATTTGCCAGAATTTTGACTATGAGGTCAGGATTCCTTATTGTTATGCAGCATGTCACCCTCGCTGTTGCAAGAAAACGTAAAGAACTCCCTGAGAACTTCTGAATTTAAAATTAGGGCCAGCAGGGAAACATGCTGAGAGACACTGTGATTTAAAATGACCAAACAAATGTAAATCTGGACGAGACAGCCAGACAGAGCGAAATGTTTGCAATCAGACTGCCACTCTGTTGGATGGGCAGCTTCTTTAGCGGAGGGAGACATCTTGTGGCCTGACTTTAAATGAAACTAACCTCTCACAGCCACTTTGTATGCTGCGCCAGTCGTGCATAGAAACCCTAAGTGGATTTTTTTGCTAAGAGAAGCTTATACTGTGAAATGCCTCATATAAAATTTATCAAAAGGAAGAAATATTGCCATGCACTTTGTAAGAAAAGTAATTAAATAATAAAAACACACACACACACACACACACACACACACACACACACACACACACCAAAGCTGTTCTGAAGGAACATATATTCAGTGTGCATTTATTTGCAATAAAACTATGTTAATCCTTGTTTTTTTGTTTCATTTTTTCTTCCTTAAAAAGTGCTATATATTTAAGCTGAAGCAGCATGGATTTTTTTCAGGTTCAGTTAAAAGCATGCGCTACTATTACTTATTTAAAATCTACTGTAATTGCAAACATCCCCGGCACAGCATATGTACAGTATATCCACCCAAGCAGACCAGGTGGAGGGCAGATGCAGTCTGTATCAATAAACCACAGATGCAGCTGGCTACACCTGCTGTCTCTCTCCCTTGTTCCATTCCAGGCAGAATCCAAGAAACGCTGTCACTCAAGCTTTCACTCTGCAGCCTGCAGTCACACTTTGATAAACTCAGTCCTCAAATTTCCTCACCGGTACTTTTGCAGGGATAATGTCTTTTTTTTCCCCTCATCTTGTTTGCTCAGCTGGAGGCTTTTGGTACCCGGAATCCATTCAGGGATGAGCACTTGCCAGTGGTCTAAAATTGCCACAGTGTAACCCAACATTCCATCAGGATTCTTTTTCCCATGCATGTTAGGAATTAAAAGAATGTTCCCCTTGCCAACATTTAATAAACTGTTCATACAGAATATACATTTTGAGAGCTAATTCGATTGGTGTAGCTTAAAAATCAAAACTGAAAAAACAAACAGTGTGTGGAGAAAAGTCCTGAAACACCTACAGGAGGCCATGGAAACCCACGCCTTGAAGCTCCCGCCACACAATTCTTGTGCTGATGTTAGTGCCGGAGGAAGTTGGAGCTCTACATTTACTGAGTTATTGAGGTTTTACAATTTGATTTCTTTAGTTGGTTTTGTTGTTTATATCTCTAGGCCACCTTAGCCAGATATCTGAGTTTCTGTTCCTGGTTGTGGTTGTTTGAATTTGAACCCCTTTTCCCGGCATTCCCCTATTCTGTCCTTTTCTCTGTGTTTAATCAGTGGTGGTGTCCTGCATTTTTTCTGTCTCATGTATTGTTTTTCTGTCTCCGTCAAGCTCACATGCCTCAGTCCTGGTATTTGTTTAGTCATTTCCTGTTTTACATGTGCAGCATATTTAGTTTTGCTTCCTCCCTGCCTCATTAGTACCATTCTGTTCACCTGTCCATCCCAGCTGTTTCCACCCTCCTCTTTTTATCCCTTGAGTATATATCGTCTGCGTTGTCATCGGTTCTTTGTCACATTGTCTGTGCCTCCTCACCTGCTGTGTGCACTAATGTCTGTGCCACACGGCTGACTTTGACAGTACAACACAACAAAGGACAAGAGAAGACACAAACAGTATATACACGAGGGGTAACGAGGATAAGTGGAAACAGCTGGGAGGGAAACTGTTAAGACCACAGAAACACAGGAAGCAAAACAGAATACAATGCACGAGATGAAGACTAGCAAAATAAAACAGGAAGTAACAGAACACAAGGCATGGAATCACAGACTTGACTAGGAACATAGGAAAGACAGAGCAAACATAATACCATAAGTACCCAAAGTAAATACTAAAAACTAAACCACTAGGGAAAAACTCAAAACTGCAAAAGCTACCAAAAGTCAGAACACTGGGTGAAAGACCCAGACCATGACAGAACCACACATTCTTTCAAAATGTTTGCAAAGGTAGACTGTATGGCTAGGTTCTTTCAAGTTTACACTTTTGGCAATGGAAACACCCGAATTCAAAGAGTATTTATGTAAATATGTATTTTCCTGATTCCAACAATGGGTCATGTCTAGGTTCTTCAGGACATTTTTCAGCAGTTTGAAAAAAGAAGACAAGCAACAAACAAGTAAGAAAAACTGCAGTTTCTTGATTGAACACTTGAGACAGGCTCTAAAAGAGCGCCAGTCCTTGCAGAAGTTCGGGGCATTTCCACTTTGACTAACAAACAGATGCCAGCACAGGCAGCTGTGACTGGCTTTACTTTACTATTATCCAAAACATCTCTGTGACAATTTTTGTGTCAGCAATACTAGCTGATAACTGTCTGCAATTCAGCCACATAGTACACTCTTCTTGTCCAAATATGATCATTTCTGTGTTTCAAAACAGGGGCGCACAAATCAGTGGGTCCATTTTTTATATACAGTCTATGACACTGACACATTTTTCTTCAAGAGTAATCTGGGAAAGCAATACCATACTTTGAAAGGTGCAAAGCATCACAATAAGAGGACAGAATGTAGATCCCAGTGGCTTCTGAGGTGATCAAAACTCAAAAGAACTTGTGATATGAAACCATGAGTCATTTTTGCTCTTTCGGTTTTCAGTAGATTAGGAAAACCTGGAGTGTAACGCATGCTTTTATTTAGATGTCCAGTGCCAGGAGGCTGGTAATCAACAACAGAGCACAATGGCTGTGTTGGTTTTGGATAGTCGTACTTGTGTCTGGTGTCTCCACCTAACAAGCTAATTAACTTAAGAGGTTCTGTCAACTGGCACCTTCAATGTCTGCCTCTGGTCGTATCTGCCGCTCGATGTGCAAGTCAGCATAAAGCATCCTCGCACAGCGTTCCCATCATGAATTCCTTCAGTATTCCTCCTCAGCGCCGTTGACTGGAATGCCAATGCTGCACTTATAGTAACAGTGACTCTCACAGTGGCCTTTACCGACACTGAGTGCTGGAATAAACACATTAAGTATTTGTAATCAGGCCTGTCATCTACTCTCAATGCCTCAGATTTGTTTATATCATTGTTTCCACTGTACAACTCTATTTTATCTCTACTCTTCCTCTGGTGCAAGGCGTCTAGGCAGCACTGTAATTTTGTGCTCCTTCACACACCTTCTTCCTTTCATCTCTCCTAATGCTTCCAGTTGTGCATCGCGGCGCTGGCTCTGCTCCAGAGCAGGCTGAATCACAATGACGGTGTCGGTCCTCAGCTGAATCCCAGTCCCACCTCAATCTAAGCACAGCACAGGTTCTTTCTTTCTGTTGTCTCTTTCTCATTTGTTTCCATTTTGTGTCAGCGCTCTCTTTCAGCTCTATTTGTTGCTTTTCACCCTTTCCACCTCTATGTGGTATAAGTAACTATTTTTTTCTACTTTTCCCCGTACTGCCTATTTGCTCTCTCTGTCTGCAGCCAGACTCATTCTGAACATTTCTGACACTCAATCCTGTCTTCTGCTTCCTTTACTCACCTTTCTCTTTTCTTTGACCTCCAAAGCCAACATCAGCCTTGAGAGGATACCGCAGCGCATGAAGTAAAACACCAGCACTTGGTTCTGGCTTTCATATTAAATATAATAAAAAATATTAAAAAGAGAGTTTAAACCAAAGCTCTTTTGTTACAACATAAGCTAATCGATCTATTACCTTATGTTGACACAGAAGATCAAGAGTAATGGGATAAACATGTTAAGAGTCCAGTCTCTGCAGTGGCACAGGCTGGCTAAAGTGCTGAGTTGGTGATCAATTGAAATGATATTACACCAGCTTCAGCATGCATCCTGCATATACACAATGACAGATGATTTAGTTCTCGTGAGCCAGTCTTGCAGGTTTAATCCACAGCAATGATTTAGGGTGTGTTGGGGTGCTTACGCTTTTGAGCATTAATGAGGTAATCAATCACACACAGACAGTGTGTAAGGCACCAAGATGGAGGCATGAGATTAATTTGATAATTAAATAAAGCCTCCACTAAGACACTTATTTGGACCATCATAGGTATAATAATCTTTGAAAGATGTAAAATAATGTTATATTGTGCTTGAAGCACGAAAAGCTCTTTGAAAAGCATCAAAAGAAAGAACTTGTAATCTGAACAAGACGTGTTACCACAGACTGATCCGCGGACATTCAAGGCTATGTTTCTATGTATATTTAGAGCACTGCCGGGGTAGAACATTTCCAGCCTGCACCATCTGCCAGGTTTTAAATATATGAGAGTCATTCTCCACCAGTAAATCACAGCATCTCCTCCCCAAAAAATATTTAATTACTTGATGCAGAGGGAGTGATTGCACTTCGGGGCCATGATATTTCCTCTCTGCGATTTCTCAATATTAATGCACCCATATCCAGCTCATTAGCTGAAACATCTGGTCTTTCCTGTCACTGTCAGGCATGCCGAGTTTCTCCAGCCGCTGTTGCGTTGTCTAAAATTTTACACGCACACACGCATGCATGCATGTATTGAAGTATGCTACAGTTGATATGGTAGGATGGCTACAAAAATATGTACTAGGGTTTTTAAATTGGAAAAGAGAGCAGCCTGTTTATTCTAATGGATCAATTAAATGCATCAGCAGAGGTATTTGAATTATTCAAAGCATATATTTTCTGTTTTTTGGTCCACATACAGAGAGCTAATTGTCAGATGTTGTCTAGACCTTTAGTGAGTCATTTTGTGTTGATGTTGCTGGAGTATATAATGGGCAATCTCTATTCCATCCCATCTTATCTCCTGTGAGAGGACCTGCCTCTCAGCCTCCCACGGTAAGATCAGCAGGCCGGGGGAATCGAGGAAGGGGAATTCAGGCAACTCTATGAATCTTTAATTAGTCCCCTCTATACTTAGGCCCTCAGAGCATCTCCAGTTTCTGACATTTAGCTGAAATTTGCCCTTTGTATGTGGAGATGTGAAGAAGCCAAGGTCACCTGACTGATCACAGCGATATCAAAATGTGCCTTTATTAGCTTATATGCATTGTTTTGCTTTTGGAGCTACAAGTAAAACTTGGCAAGCAGTTTATTTGTCCAAGTCTGAAGGCCTCTTTTTATAGTAGATGTCAGGCTGGTGTGAATTGAAAAGCCAAACCTTTTCTTTTAATTGAAACTATTGCCACTGACAAAAAAAATAATAGCATAGCTACAGGAGAACTACAAAGTAATTAGTATAAATCATTTGCCTTTGTTTCACTGCTGGTTCTCAAGGAAACTGTGCAGCATGGCAAGCCCGTCTTGGCGCTGGGCTTTCATCACTCAAATCAATGGCCCATTTCATCGAAATACAATCCTTCCCCTGTCTCTTCAGCAGCACGATTAAGTTCCGCTCAGATTCTGCTGACATAATTTTATTTCTTAGGTAAAGACCTGAAAATTGAGCAGGGAAAACTGAGTCCACAAAAAAAAAATTATGAAATGAAAGGACGTGAGTTAAGACAAATGACCTTTTCATCTCTACGATGACAGCGTTGTGTTTCGCAGGCATTATGTATTTTTTGATTTTTGCGATGTGAGACAAACATTTAAAACACTTGCTGCTATTAGTATGATGAAAAGGACAATTCCTCTGAAGTATTTACAAAGAAATAGAGTAACGTGTTAAAAACCCTACTGGTCCCGAAAACAGCATATGCTTGCTTCATAATGCATGATGCATGATGTCAGCAGAGATTTGTTGAACCATATGGCACCCACAGTACATTAAACGTTTCAGAGGACACTTTTAAGAAAGTAACTCACATTTCTCCTTCAAGAAAAATTACAATTAATCGCAGTCGCAAAGTGACGAATTGGACCCGGCATAAATATTGGCATCACTATAAAGACCAAGGAAATATATTCGTGCTTTGTAAACAGAGATAAAGCACTGCTTTATTAGTATTCCTCAGAAACTTTTCTTCTTCCACCCACACACCCATTGTTCTCCCTAAAGCTACTTAATCTTTTCACAAACATGCCATTTATACTAGTATTTCTTTTAAATGAGGACTATGTTAAAAAAAATAATTAAGTAGTGACAGCATAATTTGAATCGATGTCTCGTCTGCTAACGATATCTGATTTGAATGATTATGTTCATCATGACATCACGACAGTGTTCATTTTGAACATCTCAGAGCAGATCTCCTGGTGTTTATAAACATAAACTGACTCATTTTTCACTTCACCCCGGGCAAAATGAAGAGCTAGAATCATAGCTTTATAATGAATATTGAACAGCTCACAGTTGTTGGTATTTTTGCCCAAGGCTTCTTTCAAATCTGCTTTCTGTTCAAATCTTGCTTTTAAGCTTTCTATTAATAATTTCAAATGAAAGGCTTGTAAAACACTATTTGACACTTCCCAATAAATATTTTGTCCATATATTAATGTGTCAGCAGTCAGACAGAACATGTTCAGCCTCTCGTAAAGCTTGGGATCTTTTTTTTTTAACCTTTAATGATTATGAAGCGCCTACACTGATCTCACCAGAGGTTAGAACTCCTTAAGGAGGCTCACTTACTGTAGTAAAGTTCTCTGGACCACAGTCCTTGCCCCTGTATTTGCAGTCAAGCAGCATTTCATCTATGCTATGGCTAGTCCTCTGCACAAACTCCAGCATGTTGAAGGTCTTGCTGGGGAAAAACTTGGTGTTACTGTCCGTGGGTTGCCCTAAAGCGGCCATGAAATCATCAAAGTCCCCTTGTTCCACACCCAGGAGTCCAGCCATCCAGAAGATGTCATTCCTGCGGATTTGGGACTTTCGATAGCTGTTGTAGTTGCAGAGGGTTATGGCTGGGAAATACATGACGGGACTGTCCATTTCATCCAGAATTGTAACATGGGGGTATTGATAATACTCGATCACACGGTCGGCCACTTGGAGCAGGAAGATAGAAAGCGAGGCGCTGAATGCAGCAGCCCAGAGCAACCGGCGGATAGTCACTCCACCGGGCAGAAATATGTGGCTCAGGCCGTGGAGAGTACAGTTGGCACCGAAAACAGTGATGTCTGATGCGGGACGTGGTGCTTCCTCCTCTGGAGCTCCCATTTTCTCCAAAAATTTTCCAAGTCAAGCTTTGTGATTGTTAGATGTTGTCTGGCTGCAGTGGTGATCTAACTGATAGTAGGTTTACCCAGACTAAATGTACAGGGGGTGGGGGGGGAACTGGACATGACGTGGTCAGGTTTCCCTTTCACACCCATGGGAGGGGAAAGGGTTGGATATCTGCAGCTGGGAAGTAGCAACGAACTGTAATTTCAACCATTCCACAATAAGATCTTAAAGGGCACACTGATATGCAGAATGCAAGAGATAGGGTTTCAGTTGGGAAGTGAGCCTTTAATTCCCTTGCAGGCAGCAGTGGGTAAAGTCCAGATTGATGCAGCAGAGGGGGAAACGTGAAAGTGACCTCTGGCACCCAAATACTATTAGATTTTATTAACGGATGTTAGTGTTAACTTGCGATTGCTTCCCTTTAACTCTTACATTGAGAGCTTTGTTGTTTTAATCTCAAACTGAAGGATCACAGCTACAGTAGTTGACATTTTGACTATGCAACATGTGATGGATTCTTGTTGACAGGATCCAAACATGGCACTCTTTTTAATCATGCTATGACATGCAATTTGAAAGATCTGAAGATTTTATTTCTTCTATACTTACATACAGTATGTCATTATACAGGGAGACATACATATCTTAAGACTTTTTTTTAAATTATTATTTTAAACCATTAAAATTGGTTGTTTTTAAAAATGCACATTAAGGTCTAGTCGATACAACTACACCTGATCCCTTAAGTTTAAAGCAAACGCCGTCTTCTATCCTGCTGCAGTCTCCTCATCATGTTTTCTGTAACAGCATCAATTATTAATGTGCTCTCCTGCGCATATATTTCAACCCATGGACAGAGGTGTATATGTGCAGAATGCAGACCTGAGGCAAATTCAGTTCATCCTGCTAAGCATCTGTCTTGACTGGAATTGATTAGCTTAGAGGAGCATTCATTTAAAACAAAGTTAATAAGGTAACTGATGCTGGGACCTCGGCTACAGCTCTAATCACCTGCCAGGACTACTTACAATAAGACTCGTTAACTGGTCCAGACCCGCTTTCTTTCCCCACTCACCAAACTCTGATTTTTATTTATACCTGCTTCCTTTTAGCTAGCCAATTTATCAAACCTCCATCTCTCTTTAGCTTTCCTCTCCTTCATGTGCATTTGCTTCCTTCAGCTATGGCCACTGTCAACTGATTTCTGCGAGCTGTACTGTCTTGCATTCAAATAAAAGGTGTGGGATCAAACAGTTCACCGACCTTGCCATTATAAAGCATAAATATTAGCTAATATTAGCTAGTTTGGCTGCCATCCTTCTTTAAACTGATCTGTTCAAATCCTGTTCTGAACATGTCTGTAATCTCACAGATGACCTTGAATGGGCAACACAACCAAAGAAATGGACCAAGAGTCGCTAAGAAACACCTTTCACATTACTTACAGTCATTTACTCCATTGGTAATGTAAAAATATTGATTGGTACAGCTTTAAGAGCTCTAACATTATTAATGAAGTTGTTACTGTGTATATGCACTTAACACTGTTGTAGCCCTAACTCTACCTCTTAATTTACATCAGCCAGAAAAGGACTGCACATAAACCATTGGCCCGATGTACTTGCTACAGATTTACAGTTGCATGCATACTGCACATGCCCTCATATTTATCATTTGGAGTTATATTTAACGTTATTTGCATTTGGCTGATTAAAACAGATTTCCCCTCCAGCACTGCGCTTCTGTCGCTTTTTTGTGTGATCAGTGTGTTTCATACTTTATCTTTCAATAATGTAAAGTCAGTCTGGAAATACACTTGGTTAGTTTGCTGACTCAGCCTCCAGCTGATTTTTTCATGGCTTCTTGTGTAGTTGCACATACTCGGGAATAAAGTTTCTGTTTCAACCAGCAGTCATTATTTGTAAGAGCCATTAACTTTTGTTTTCTCTCTGCTGGATGTCTCTTCCTGTTAAAAGGAGTTCTTCCTTCGAGCTGTTGCCAAGCACTGATGGCAGGAGATCATCTGATTATTGTGAGGTTTGCTCTAATATAGTAGAGTATAGCTCTTTACCTTACAAAATAAAGGGTCTTGTAAATTAGCACAATATAATTGAAACAAAGCTCAAGCATACAAGCAGTCTACACACAGAAACCAAAAAGCTTCTTTATATGAATATACACAGTCTACAATTTGTGCACCTTCATCTGTTTGCAGTGATTAAGGTTAAAAAAAAAAGTGCTTACTGAAAAATGTTGCAACATCCCCAAATTTAAATCTATTCCTGCATCTACAACAAAAAAGAATGTGCTATTATAGGATTGTGTAATGATAGCATGCCACCACACATTTTGCTCATTAATTCTACAAACAAATATCTTACAGTCTACAATAATACATGAAAGGTCAGCGTGAGGGTTCGTGACATGAACTGGCAGATGGGACGCTGTGTTACAACACGAAGAAGGGAACCAAAAATCACTTCAACCTATCATTCAGTAAAAGAGAAACAACAGGGACTTGCCCCAGCCAGCATGCCAGAAGAAAAATGCATAAATAATGTCAGGTATAGGAAAAAGCATATCAAAGCTATACGAGCTGAGATAGAGGAACTAAAAGCAGGAAGCTTTAAACTACAGCGAGCTTCACGTATGGACTGTTTACTGAGGCACTGAGTATTTCTGCATGTGAATTCATTACGAACATCTTTGTTATGCTTTCAGTAAAATCTGCATTGACTTTGCACAAGAACCACCTCTGCTCTTCTCTGCTATCTCTGGGGAAATGGAATTATCTTTCTTCAGCTGCAACAAATGCTAAAGTTGTCAGACTGTATTTGTGTAATTAATAGGTGCACTCTAAGTGAAGTGCAAGCCACTGCTCAATCAATACACTGTGGAGTTTTTACAGCTGCTTTAAGTTAAGTGTACTGGTTAATGTGCTGCCGAAAGAAATCAGCGCTTTAGTACATCATGGCTCGTCTGTGGCCTGGGAACGCGGTTCTTCCACTCTACGGCACGAAGAAGATAAAGCTGAGGGTGGATGCACATGGGTCACGGTCACTGCTATCAGAGATCGATTACTCCTCCTCATCGGCCACCTTGTGTCCCGACCATGTCAAGAATGTCGGTGCTAGATCTGACAAAGGAAATGGTATAGGTGCCTGCTGGATTTTTTAAAAAGGCAGAGGGATCACGGTACAGTTTTATAAAGTATTTTCCAGTTCTTTTTGGTACTTTTACAAAAGTAGCTTGGCCTGCTACAGAACCAGAAGGTCAGCAGTCACAGCTGCCATGGAAATAATGTCCTGCATGAGCAGAATTCAAGCCACTTAATCTAAGTGCTGCCCAACTGTCTTTCCCCATTTCTTTCACCACATGTAGACAAGTCCTTTCATGTACTTCCAGAATCAAAATACAGAAAAGGAGCCAAGTTTGAAAGTGCTGAGCTCACATATTAATGTAACAACACTTTTCACATCAATAAGCTTTACAGAGATAATGATGAACAAGTATGCAAATAAGCTCATTAAAATGCAGGGACAGAGCCGGATGCTGGAAAATCCTTTCATAATGTTTTACACCTCAGACCCCCGAATTGTCTGGGTGTTAGGCTTCAGGGTTCGTCTAAGTGATGATGTCTTTTAATGACTGTAATGTGAGAATGCTAAATAGCGAACAACAACAAAAACCTCAATGATCTGAACTCAAAGTCAGCTTGTTTGTCTTTCCCAGAAGTTTTATCCATTTTCAGTCTCTTCAAAGAGAGCAACTGCTGAGAAAGGCAGGTTGCTGATTAGAATAGACGAACCAATTGCATAAATCATAAGCAACATTAAAAATGTCCATTACAGTTCTCCAGAAGCCAATGCGAGCTACAGTGAATGGCTTGTTTCGTCCAAATATTCAATTCAGTTTAGTATCATACTGTAGAAGGCTGAGAGATACTCAGAGATAGGACCCGAAGCTGTGGATTTTTAATTTTCTGAGGAATCAAATGATGACTTGATTATGGAAATAGTTTATCAGAATAGGCAAAAATGAATGTAATTTGTGCAAATGGCCTTGTGTTTGCCAGAGACAGCCTTTCAAAAGAAAGTTGCCTTCGAGGAGATGAGCTAAAATAGCTTGTTTCAGACAGACAATGAACTATCTAACATACCTGTAAATAAGGTTTATTTCTAACTGTGAATCATGCACAGCAACTCTTTAAGGAGTCTGAGGATATAATGGGAGCTGGAATTTTTCTTCTTCGTATCAAAACATATAAAGTTTTAATGTTAAAAAATTCGATCTGCTTTTTTTTCTCATTATTTACTCACATAAAAGTGATCACTGATCAGCCACATACTGTAAGTGGGGACTGCATACACTGTACACATCTCAATACCAGCTGGGGGCCTCAGTGAATGCAGAGTGCAGCTGGTTTCTCTTATGGCAGGCAGGAAATGGGCAATGATTAATGAGGAAATTCAATATTTCAGTATTGACCCAAACACAGGAGAATCCTTGACAAAATGGGTGTCACAGTAGCAAAGGGAAGGTGCTCCATCTGGAGTTTTTCACAACAGTAGCGTACACTGTATCTTTGCTTCACAAGCAGTATTGCTTCACAGGAGACAACAATCTTTGTGCTACATAGTAACGACAGAAACGCTCCCCAATCTGTTTTAATGCCTAATTCCATGCTGACAGTTATTCATCAGGCACAAGCAGAGTCCTTCATAAAGCTGCCAAAGTAATCACACTGAGTATGAAAGACTGAAAAGCTTCACTGTGGGTACTTCAAAGACCTTTCAAAAATTAATTTTTGTCCATCTAAGACAGCAATTACTGTAGCTGTAAGCACAGTTAAGGGGAATAAAAGGTGACTTTTCCTTCATCCATTTAAGAGAGCAGTTTGGAAACAACACTCTCAAGAATAAAATCTTTAGGAGGAAAAAAAACCCATCTCATCCATTTTTTTGGGCAGGCTGCAGAGATCCTGCCTCTTTAAAGAGTGAACTTTTCAGAAATGTATCAAACTAATTTCACAGGTTTGCCTAGAGGTCGTGGAAGATTGCTGTAGCATCTGAGCCTTGAATGAGGCAATGTTGTATTATTCTGAAAACTCCACTTCCGTCAAAGTCAAGCACAGAGCAGGCAAAGGCCGTGACCTGTGATGTCATTACCAGACAAGCATTTAAGTCTGATGAATGACGGACTACTACAGCTTCAAGAAATGATCAGAAAAACCCAGGTCACGTTCTAGGGAGAACTTTATTCCTCTAACCGCCAGAGATGGAATTTAAAATGAAATGTCCACCTTGGAGTAATGGTTAATGCTATCTCTATGCGAGATGATCCTTATAATAGACACCCTTCTCCAGGTAATAAAGGCTATAGTCTTAATTTGTTCAAAATCAGTGCTGCTTCCACATACAGTACTGTTGAAATGCCTGGACCAAAGCTCAGGTCCCCAGGAAATTACAGCAAATAGTCCATTGTTCACAAGTTCACTGACTTCCTGAACATAAGAAGAATTTCCAGGAAGCTCCACTTGATGTGTGTGTCATGGGGCATACTGTGTTCGGCCATGTACGAGATGTTTCTAAATATAGTTTTCTTGGTTTCCAGCCAATCTGAGTACAGTGCAGTGGTGGCCAAGTGTTGCATCTCTTATAAGAAGAAAGTTTATTGAAAATCCCATCTAAGTGAATCAACCCAACAATACATTACCACTCATCTCAAAAGGTTTAATTTTGATAAGTTTTGAAGTATTAGAACACTTCCTCTCCACTTTGAGAAAATTGTTGTGCATCTTTCATTCTAGTTCAGTAAATGTAACCACAATTTTGGGGAAGCAAGTCCTGAACCACAGTGTCAGAAGCATCTTATTCCCTTTCCAGCAGCGCCACAGTGCCAAAACTACTGCCAAATGGTTTGTTAACAATGTTATTACTCAGACTGATTGGCCAGCTAAGGCTACTGGCCCGAACCCCAAAGAGAATCTATGGAAAAGATGAGGGGAAACGTCTGACCCCAAAATACAGAAGAGCTGAGGCCACTATCAGAGCAACCTGGGCATCAGTAACATTGCTGGAGTACCACAAGTACTGATGTAATAATTCATGGGGAAAAGAGCTCCAACCAAGTACTGGGAGGCTCCATGAACATTTCTGTATTGCAAATCCTTTTCTTGAGTGATCTTAGGAAATATTATAAAAATTTGAGGTAGTGGATTTGTATTTTTTTACAAGTTGTAAGACATAATCATCAAAATAAAAAAGAGAGAAAAAGCTTAAAATATTTCTCTTTATGTGTAAACATAAAGAGTAAACTTATCTTTTGGAGTTAGCAAGAGATCTTTTATCCAGTTTTTTTGAGACACACTAATATAAAGCATCAAGATGGCATCACACTGCAAAGCAGCTCACTGCAGGTTGATTCAGTGTCGTAGGCAGGATCATAATTTAAAAAATCCATTTGGCAGCAAAAGGCCGAAACTCTGAAGCCAAGGATTTAATAGATGCCGCTGTTAAGAGGCTGGATGGTGACCACTTATTTTATTATTCTGAGAATTCAAAGAATGAAGGTGCAGACTGGGGATGTGTATATCTTGCAAGTAATTTATGTTGTAAAAATAAATACATAAAACATGACAGCAATGTTGTTCTGTAAGTTTGCTGATTTATAGACAATATGAGCGTTTGCTCTATAAGAAGGGAAATGATATTTAGCATTAAAGACTACGAGTTCTTTTTTATCTTTATCTTTTTGTAACATAAGATAATAAAATGTAAGTGTCTGTAAAATACAGCATCTTAGAAAAAATATTAGAAACACTGATGTTCTTTTCTTTTTTCATTACTGTTCCCATTACTGTTGAGCGGGGCACGCTTTGTAATTGACAAATCACTACCAACATCTGTGCAGTCTTTCTGCAAGCCTGTCCGCCTTTAAAAATCAACCTCATTGGTCATTTGTACAGGCAAGTTGTTACGATCAATATCCAAGTCTCAGGAAATTATCAGAAAAATCTTTCTTTCTCTAATCACCAAAGATGGAACTTAAAATGAAATGTCCACCTTGAATTAATGGTTACAGTGACCAGTATGGAAGATGATCCTTAACGTCTGATAATAGACACTTTTCTCCAGATAATACAGGGTACAGTCTTGGAGCTTTTACTCCCAAATCAGTGCTGCTCCCACACACTCCTGCAGTGCCTGGACCAAAGCTCAGGTCCCCAGGAAATTGCAGCAAATAGTCCATCGTTCACAAGTTCACTGACTCCCTGAACATAAGAAGAATTTCCAGGAAGCTCCACTTGAAGCTCCACTTGATGAAATCTCAGATAGCATAGACACACTGTATCTCCAGGTGTCACAAATGTTTCTATAGTTTTCTCTGTCCTTTTCTTTCAGGACAATTTGAGTGCAGTGCTGTTAGGTAGTAAGTGTTGTATCTCTTATTAGATACGGTCTCATAGATCATTTGCACAGGCACATTTTTATCATCAGTACCCAAGTCTTAAAATTAAGCGACTTCTAGAAGTCACACATGTGAATAATGTGTTCAGTTTTCTCTGGCAAATTCCAAATAAATATGTAAACATGGATTTTCTCAGATTTTCTCAGAAGTCCAAGGAGACTCAATGGCATTAGATGCTACAGGAACAGCATAAACTTGAAATGCTTTGATATATCACTTCTTTACTCGAGTACTCTAAGTTATTGATACAACATGCCTCATTCACACAAGCACTCAAATATCTTGCTCAAGGACACTTTGGCATGCAAACTGGAATGATCAAACCACCTACTGTACTTTCCAACTAGTAAGTGACCTGCTCTACTGTACATCCTGAACTACAGCCACATTAAAGTAGTTTATGCACCATGTCACAATATCAGGCTGCGTTGGGGCGATGATTTTGGAAACACTCATAGAAGTCGTAGAACAATGCTGTTGTAGATCCACCCTTCGTACAGCTTGAAGCTTCACAACAAGACATCTCTAACCACTGTGCAATGGCAAGATTGCTCCCTTTATATGGAGTCTATGCACCAGACTGGTGAACACCCCCCACCCCCACTCCCGACCTACCTTAAAACCAAAACAAAAAGGCAGGAGGACCATCTTGAGTCTTGAGTAGCCTATTGTCACGCCAACCTTGGAAGAAGTAATAATCTGAACTCAAGGTCTGCTTTTAGCTTTTTCTGAAGGTGTCAGCAGATGAAGTGTACTCAGCGGTTGTTATGTAATTAATTGGGGGAGCAGCATGTGGTTGTACATTTGGCAAACTGGCAGAGTAGAGACGTTCTATTCATTGGTGAAGACCAAGAGATGCTTTTGAACTTTGATGAAAAAAAAAACATTTTGCACAAAGCTCCTCCACTTTGCCGCTGTGAAGCCGAGCGACACACTCATCCTACTTATAAATCATAATAAATTCATGTGGTATCTGTTGCGATGTTGACTGATGGAATCCATTTATCACTCATCATTACAGCTAAGTAGTTTCCTGTATTTAGTCACTATGATGTGTGTAGCGCAATGCTGATATCAGTAAATAGGCTCGAGAATTTTGGCGTCCCTACAGTATAACGTCCTCCGTGCCTGACTTTGCACTGCGGTATAAGTCAGCTAACTGGATTAGCAGTGACAATCAAAAAGAGGAATTGGACAGTGCTTGTCAATAAAGAATTACTCCCTCTTCGCATTAATGCCCAGGCGTAAAGTTTGCATGGAGAGTGCAAGCTTGCTTGTGACTCACTCCCACAGTCATTAATTATAGTGGCTATAAATTGCTTCAGACCAATTAATATACTACTGCAGGGAGCCTGATTGTTTTGATAGCTGTCTGAAAGTTGGAAAATGAAACACAAAGAGAAAGGCAGAATAACTACAAGGGGTGTGATGGCCACGTAGCGCTGCCTGGCTTAGTCTGCTGCCTTCTCCCTCTGGGACACCGGCTAGAAGTCCTTCAGAGGGACGGCTGACACCTGTGCTGGCTGAATGTTCAGCTTTAAAGGCCAATCCATCACTCACTCCCTCCCCTGGTATTTGGTGTGTTGTTTCAATTTAGACTTGTGTTTATTTGTTTTGCAAATTGCAGAAACATTCCCCACTGTGTCATTGCTTATAAAAGGTAAACAAGCAGACATGAGTACGTTGCATTCAGGGAAATACGGACAAGGAGCGCAAATTGGCAACAAGGAGGAAGGACTTCAAATTAAGGCTCACCTTTATTCCAGGCTATAAAGACTAAAGGCCAAGTGAGAAATCAAGATGTTTTAATAGATTTTAGCTTCTGAAGGTAAAAGCTAAATCATGCTTTTTATTATCTAAAAATATATCAAGAACTAGCTTCTGTTCTTTTAAGGAGCAGCCTCTAGAAATTTCCTTTACACAGTCGGGTGTAATGTACAACACATTCAAGAGGCTTTCAAGTCTGTCGCATTTTTTTTTGTTTATTCGCTTTTCTCGTGAATTGATGCCCCATACTGCACTGCTTCTCTACAGAGAAAAAAAAAGTTTTAAAGATACTTTGTTACAAGGCAAAATTATTCAATTTACATGAGGACTCTGTGTTACCACACTCACAACTGATCTCCAGTGCACCTGGCTTCTATCAATGGTCCTTGAAAACTTTCTACAACTTGACTGGATTCCACTTGCGCCTAATTGAACTCAATGGACATAATTGGAAAGGCCTAAAATCTGTCTGTGGGTCTGACAGCTGATGGTGTGTGTCAGAGCAAGAAGCAAGCCAAGAAATTCAGACAACTGTCACTCTGAGATGTTTTGTCACACCAGAGATTTGGGGAAAGCTACAAGAGCACATTCTCGAATTTAAAAAGTTTAGAAGCAGATCTGTCTTTCCAAACTGAGGTGTGAACATAAAAACTAATGGTCACTATGAATACGAGATCCAGAGTTTCTTTGTGAGAACATTACAGATAAACAGACACTGGTTCTTCAAGCCAGATGGAAGCCATTCCTCACTACAGTGAGTGTGTGGAGCAGGCACTGAACAACAACTCATTCCTACCGGCCGCATCATGATGTGAAGATGTTTTCCTGCAACAAGGATGGAAAAATATGACAATCCTGAGTCCAGTCACGCTTCCACTTAATTGTTATAGAATTCCTGCTCTTTTGTAATTAACTTAGTGAATTAAAACAATGGCAGCACAGTGGTTAGCACTGCTGCCTCACAGGACTGGACTGTTCTCTGTGGAGTTTGTGTGGGTTTTTTTCCAGGTACTCTGGTGTGTTCCACCACAGTCCAAAGACATGCAGTTAGTTGGGTTACATTAACTGGTGATTCTAAATTGACCATAGGTGTGCATGTAAGATTTTATCTTCA
>VOQJ01014905.1:9912-24990 GCA_015052665.1 Apistogramma diplotaenia
TTTGTGTTGTTTGAGGGTGGTGGGGGGGGGGGGGGGGGGTGCTTTTAACAGAGGACGCGGTGGCTGGCTGCCATGTAAACTTGTCCCAGGTGCTGTTTCAGCCGTGTCACTCAGTGTGGGTGTCAGTCCGCGGGAGTCTGTCACATCCGAAGCGACTGTGGTACCTTCCGTTGCACATTGTTGTGAGTGAGGTTTTACTATCAACGCGCAGGCACAATGGCTTTCGGTCGAGACGGTGTAGCGTCCACTATGCGTGACACTACGCATACTTTTACTACGTCTGTCCGCAGCCTTTTATTAAAGCAGGCGAGCACGATCTGATCCCCGGCGTTTCAGTCACACTGTAGGATTAAAATGCATTAATTTAACGCACACACAGCATCCATACGTCATTGATTGTTTTATTTTATAAGTCATTCACGGCTTCACCTGCGCACGACACGGCGCTCGATCAAACGGGCAGCAGCTAAAAGTAAATGTAGGCTAACGCGACGAGCTCGAAATGGCAGATGTAGATAGCGAGCTGAGCACTAAAACCCAGGCTGACCCAACATGATGTCATCTCTTGTGTGTAGAGCGCATGAGTGAGAGGAAGCAGACCCCCGTTTGGCTGCTAAACGGTGTCATTTGTAAAGATTTATTTTAAGAAGCCTGCCCACTCGATTTCAGGCGTGGATCACGGGAGTTTAATCCCATATTATGACACTGCACCTGCACGCCATTCACATCGTTTTTGTTTTTTTTTACTTTGTCATTCAGCTGAGAAATGATGCTGTGGATGAAAACCCTGTGTGCGCACACTAGTTTCACTCATCCTGAGATCATGTTAATAAGTGCTGTAAAAGTGACGTCAGCCCCTCTTCAGAACAGCTGTTAAGTTTATCTTCCTGTGCCACGGCCGAGTTTCTGGGCCCTTCGGCACAGACCCACCGTCCTGTCCGGTGGTCACGTCATTCATGCAGGTCCATTCACCCAGAGGCAGTTCTACTGAGAACGGGAACAGAAAGCGTCACACTTCCTTATTAGTGCTGCTATCTGTTTTTTATGCTTTTGGTTGTGCCATCTCACCATAAATGTTTCACTCATCCCAATAATAGAAAAGGTGTTAAAGGTCGCTGCAGCTTGATGGCGCACAGATTATGATGGGCGGAGTATTTCAGGCCTTTACAGAGGATGAAGGGACACATGCGTTAAACTACAGAGGCTCAGTAAACCCCGCGTTGTGTCTGACAGAGGGCAGAGTGACGTGTGAAAATCATCTCAAAGCAAATTCCACTAAACCTGAAGCTACTGTATGTCTGCTTGGTTTGTAACCGGGGACACGGTTACAGTAACACTGAAGAAATGTTAATGAATCTCAGTTGTCTGAATGTCAAAGAGTTAACTGTGATATTTGGGGGGGGGGTTACCCACAGGATAGGACAAATAATGTCAGATCTTCCACTAGATGGAATAACACACAGTGAAAGACAGATGAAGAATATTTGAAAAGGCCCGGGGAGCATTCTTGACCTTTTGTAGCTGGATATCAATTGTTTTATTTTTTGAAGAAGAAGAAGACAGTTTTTTTGGTTATGGATCAGCTTTGTATGTTGATAAAATACAACTGTTATCCTGTTATAATCTGTTAAAATATTGCTGATTAAAGCCATTGTTAAACAAGAGAAAAATATTTTAACTAATCAGTGCACAGATGTGGAGGCCTGCATGTAAGAGGAGTCATAACCAGATTCACTTCTTTCCGTTGCTGATGGATAATGTGGGAAACATCAGCTGACGGTTGGCCGATGTCGCTCTGAGAGACGGGATGAGGTGCGGGGGGGCTGAGCCAGACGTGCTCACGCTGAGATGTTCGTTTACACACAGTAGAATATAGGTTATTCTTTCCGTTTGTGTTGGTTTTTAGGGCTTGTTGCCCCTTTTAAAGCTCTTCTCCCCCCTGAACGACAGTGACGGTTTCTGGTATATTGTGTTTGATTTACCAGCCTTCTGCAAGACACTTTTATTGCAAAAAAATAACCCTTTTGTTTGCATAAATACTAGAAGATTTTGCTTTAATTTATCATCCACAGTAAGCCAGGCTAATCATTCATTGTCACGCATTAGTGCTGCAGGAAGAACTAATCTGGCTGCTCTGCTGTGCACAGCTTGGAGTTGTTTTTAACATGTTGTTTAGGAGCACTTGACCAGTTAGCGGTTAGGTGCTCGAGACCACGGAGGAAGGAGGCACCATCAGTGTAAAGCTGTGGATATGCCTTTGTGTCAGAGTGAAAGGCGGTCAAAGGAGGACGACAGCAGCTTGATTGGTTATGTTGCTGCTTGCAGTATAAACGATTACAGCCTGGAGACAAATACTCAGCAGAGTCACAGACACCTTTTAACTGAAGTCGTCGTGACTGGTGGTGAACAGGGTTTTAATCTTGCACCACAGTATGGCTGCTTTATTTTATTCAAGCCAAAAACTCATTAAGCTATGACTCTTATGTACAAGCTAAAGTTGGACCATGTTTTGGTTCTACTTGGAAATTTAATTTACATCCCAAATAACAAATTTGATACTTAACTGAATTTGTAAAAGGTAAATTCCTAAAATACCATTTAAGAATGCCAGTGTGAGAATTTATTCTATTGAGAGCCCTAAATTATCACACGAGCTTCACAGAGAGGAGACTCAGCAGAACAGGATCTCTTATGGCTTGTTGCTTCTGGGTGTCTTATCAAAATGTCATTGGGATGTACGAAGGGTTGCAGCAGGTTATCTGTGCAACAAATGCTACCACCTCATGAAATAGGCTACATTAGTTATGAGCTCTGTGCCTTTTACAGCTCTTCTAACATGCTGCAGTGCCTAATGCAATCTCTTTCAGTCTTGGTGAAATCCTGATTCGTCTAATCTGGGAACAGCTAAAAGTCACTAAAGTCATATTTTAGCCTGAAAGAAGCCGGGCCTTATTTAATTTATAACTAGGAAGAGTACCTTGGACAGCCTCCACTGTGTCGGCTATAATCGAGCTCCCATTCTCCTCATGTGCATGTCAAAGTTATCAGGTTGGCCTGTTCTTATATTGAACAACCTTGACAAGTCTACCAATATGCCTGTTATCGTTTGGAACAGCCATGTAATAAGGTTATTGGCAGTGTCATAGCCACATGATGTTCTCCAAACGTTTAAAAGTGCCTGAACAGGGGAACCTGTTGAGGTGAAGCCTTTTTCCTTCCATGTGATGAAAGCCTGACTTTTGGAACGTATATTACAGAAGTGTCAGTTATCAGTGCTGCAGCAGGTTCGTGGTTTGTGCTACAGTGGCAGAAAACATCCATATTAAAGGGCTTCCGTCAGGCTTAATGCTGTGCAGTGATCTGGGTTAGGATGTCTGATGCAGGAATGCTGTCTCAGATGGTGAGGGGAGTTTTGCCGTTTATACCCCCACCGCCGATGTGTTCATGCGCACTGATGTGTTCATGTTTAAACCCCCACCGCTGATGTGTTCATGCGCACTGGTTTTAATAATGGTTTCAGTAGACAGCAGAACTCTGCACTGCTGCAAGGTTATGGTTCTGAGACTAGTAAAAAGCACCAACACAGATATTTGGTAACAGGATTAATCTATAGAAGTACTTTGATTATCCAATCATCAGAACTACATGCACATGTGCGCGTTCGCAGTTCATCCTTAAATCTTTCGGCGGGCGTTAAAGCAGCGCTGATACACAACGCAGAGTATAATTATTGAATGTGAAGATCGTTTGGTCCTCAAAGCAAAAGGCCCTTCTTATGAACCTTCTGTTGATTCAGCTCATAATCTCCTTCATCTGCATCACCTCTGGATTTTTATGGCAGTAGTGTATTTGCACCCCTGACCGTGATGGTGAAAAATGTGAAACGGATCTAGTCGAGGCCCGGCAGCTGGTGCAGACCTGAGTCACGGCCTTGGTCTTCTCAGAGCTGTCTCGGGGGGGGGGGCACGGGCCAGCAGATGTCTCATCAACAAATGCCTCCCCGGTGAGCGTGCCACTTCAACTGTTTACTCGCCACCTTACACGGATGAAGACTGTATTAGCTGGACCAACAGCTTTGGCTGTGCCGAGCGGTCGTGTCCAGCTGTCACCCATTGAAGTTTTCACAATTAAAGCATGGCGCACCTTCAAAGGCCTTTATTCCAGCAGTTTTAATGCAACCCTGTGCAGGCTTATTTATCTGGAAAGTCCAACCGCCTTTTATAGTCCTTTTAACTAGCATAGCATCTGCCTTCATGTGTTTACTGCACATAGTAATGTATATGTTGCATACCATTGTGCACTGCATACTGGCTGTTAAATGTGTTTGTCTTCCTAATGTATTACATGTTCGTTGTTTCCCTCATTGTTGTTCTCAAGTGGCGTCATAAGAGAGGCATTTTGGCAAGTCGGCCTCTGTGGGTGTGGGAGGTTAGCACGAGTGACTTGATTACAGAGCTTTATTAGAAATGCTCATCCAGTCCCCTGGTGAGGTTGCAGCTGTGACCATGAGTTGGCCCCTCCACCCACCCTCTTTCCAACCCCTATTATGTCCGACTACATCTGTCTCCAGCTTTTTTTTATGACATGTGCAAGCCTCTCTGTGCTCTCCTATGACTCGGCCCAGCTGAAGTGCTGAGGAATTATGAGCAGCCATCACATTCACCCAAAGAGACATTACCAGGGCTGATGGCTGACTCGTCTTATCTCTGCCCACCACTTCCCCTCCTGGGCCTGAGGCTTAATTTAGCTTGGCAGAATGGCGGAAAAGACACAGACGGGGCTATTTTTAGAACTACATGGTTCACTGTAATAGGGGTCTTTTGAAAAATTGAAAATGTCATGTCATAGGCCTACCATTCGCATGTGTTGTGCTGACTCTCCCCTGCATGCAGCCGACTGGGAAAACTCTAGTATGCAGCGTGAGCGTCATAGAGTGGGGCATGTCAGCAGGGCTTAGGCTGCATGAATGTGATGGACACACTGCTGTGTGTGGAGGTGAGGTAATACACCGCGCCGCATCTATTTTGGGAACTTCCTTTGCCTGCTCAAAGCACTTTTGTGTATCTGTTATAGATCATCGTTTTTTACTTTGCAGCTTTTCTGTCCAAACTTGAGATTCATTTCTTGAAGAGCACTTTTCATTGGTGTTAAGGTTCAGAACCTTCATGTCAGCCCAGAACATGGACACCAGCAGTGACCACTGAGTACACAGCATTTCTGAATGATCCTTTAAGTTCGATGTCCTCTGACACCCCGAGTGCTACTGAACCTGATGTGAATGTTTGATAAGTTCTCATCTTGTGGGCTACCAAAGTGCATGCCACACCCGCCCATCCTCCCCCGGTCCCAAGAGAAACTAGGCCTCTGCCCAAGCTCCATGCAGCCCTAATGCTGTGACTGGACAGCCTCCATTGGGTCAAGTGGAGATTTGTGTCTGATGAATCTGGGGGAGATTGCCTTGTGCTGTCGCCAGCCACCAGTATATGAAGATAAATGTGACTTTTATTTTTTATCTAAGCTAACTGTATCTCAGCCTTGCTGAGTATTTTCTCCACAGACCCCGCTAGCGGTTAAAAATACAACAAAGTGTTCGTTATGGAAGCTGCACTAAACAGTAGAATAGCACAGACTATTCCTTTGCACTTCCATCTCCTATAGTTGCTGCTTTCCCACTGAGCTTTACTGTTAACCCTGTATTCATCAACGTGATTATTTATGTGCATCAACATCGGAGGAAAATAACGTAAAGCCACGCCAACCCTTTCTTACTCACTAGTCCTTACTAGGGAAGCCTTGAATGCCTTTTGAACCCTGAGAGCCAAGGCTTAGACTGAACAATTGTCCAATTACACTGTGACTTGGAGGAAACTATCAGTCAACACTCAGCCCTGCTACTTCTGTCATTCTAGTTTCCTCTCACTGTCACACACAGGCTCACATCATGCACAAACACAAGTAAACCAGATGTGGAGGTCTGCAGACCCAGAAGGCTGCAAACCTTTGTGTAATTGCAGGGATGATATCGTCCCAGAAGGCTAAAGAGGAAGTACTTACATTGTCGGGCCATGAAGGTATCAAAGACGCCGCCGTGCACACACCCTCGCTGGGTTTTCATAGACAGCAGCTGGCCTGACCCGCGTCCAGCTATTGTTTCCTGCTATGATACTGGAGCCATGTGAGACAGGAAAGCCTATTGTGCTTTATGAACAGTTGACAGTGAAGGGGCAGGTATCAGGCAAATATTACTGCGGCTTCGATTACAAGCTTCAAAGTGCTTGTTTCTCTTGTGATTATAATACACAGTATAATTAAGCAGCTATTTGTTGATTTAGCTTTCAAACTATTCATTGTATAGAGAAATTAAATGAGTGGTGTTGAGTTGGTTCTCCCTCACATGCCTGTTCTGATAATAAACGAACTGTGGCCCATATGGACCGCTGCAGGTACTGCATGGGTCAGTACATTCAGCAGGTCTAAAAGCTTTTTATTCCTCCTTTCTCTGACTCGGATATGTTTACAGCAGCTCCCTTATAAAGTGTTCCCATTATTTTTTCATGCCACTTCCTCGTATCAGAAAAATATTTGCAATATAAAGATTTACTTGATTAATCATTGATTGGCAACACATGAAGGACTGCAGAGTGTTGTTGTGTTATCTGTGTGTAGCAGTGATATCAGTGTGCACAATTAAAGCAGAGGTGTAAGGAGAGAGAGACTGTGCTAGTCTATCAACCTTTTTCCAATCCCAAAGAGACTCGGTGCCAGAGGTGTTGAAGAACTTAATAGATCCCACCAGGAGCAGCAAACCTGGACTAACAGTAAAATCTAGAAATGATGTGAAAACAGCAGAATGCATAATTACAAAACAAGCTCAGGGTGATGTACTGATTAATGACACTATTCTTAAAATATAAAATCTGCCCAGCGCTGCTACTTTCCTTCATGTGTCCTGGAGCAGGAAATGAGGCTGAATTTCCAAACTGTGCTACGGAAGAAGGCTGCACACAGCGTGGCTGCACATAATGGCTTTTAGCATTTTCCATCATGAAAATCAGCTTTATCGTCACATCACACATTTACAAAAGCAAAGTGGGTGAAAACCTTTTGTCCAGATTAGGAGATCATGATAAAAGCAGCACAGCAAGACGCCATATTTTAGATATTTCAAATACTACAAGTAAGATATTGTATTTAGATAATTTCTTGATCCTGAAGGAAATTATATGTCTAACAATAGAAATCCTGGGGCCTACAGAATTTCTCCAGGTGTTGGAGGTTGTTGGACCTTCCTCATCACCTTTTTGGTGTCTGTGGACTGTTTAGGTGCTCTCTGATGGTCACGACTAGGAACTTAAATTCTTTGACCTGCTCAACTGGGCTTCTGTTGCTGTAAACTGGGGGCCTGCTCTCTTCTGGTCTGCCTAAAATCCACGATCAGTTCTTTGGTCTTTCTGACCTGACGGCAAGGTGGTTCTGCTGACACTGTTGTACTGTGGTCGTCACCCACGATCACGCCCATCACAGACATCTCATCCGCATATTTAACGATGACATTCTGTATACAAATCGCCAACGATGCAGTGAAGGAGGCAGCACGGCACAGATGTGATCTCTGACTAGTCTCTTAAAGCACTGAAACAGTGGATGTGATGGCAAAGGCTCTCCAGTCATTCAAGTGGGACGTCTTGGAATTCTTTGGCACCGGGACAATGGTGGACAGCTTGAAGCCTTCTGGGACCGGTCCCTGGGCGAGAAGGAGGTTGATCGTTTCTGTGCGGCCTTTGTTCAGCTGCTTCAGTACGCTGTCAATCATCTGCTGATCATCTCGATCGGGGGGCGGGTCTTTTGGGGAGGAGAATAAGCTGGCACTGTAAGTGCGATGTTGTGGTGTCAGATTTGAGCTCTCCAAGGAGAGTGGCAGGGGGTTTCACCACGCTTTCTGTGCTTCCCCTGGGCTTGGTTATTGGTTGTAGACCTTGCCATGCTCCTCTTGTTTCCCTGCTGTTGAACTCCTCGTTGGCCCTCCTGATTGCCCTCTGGAGGTCAGCCTGGATGGTTCCACTGTTGCCATACTAAGAGACAGTATTCCTGGCTTGCAGGTTTGGACCAGCTTCTTTTGAACAATGTCATTAATGCGCTCAGTTATGGAAACTTGGTATCACTTCTGTGAGCTTGTCAAAACCACTTCTAATCCTTGTGATGGAACCACACTTATGGCTCAGTGGTGAGCTGTTCTCTCCAGATTTGGACTTCCCTCTTTTTAGGCAAAGAACTAAAACTGGGTTTGTTCTGTTTTTTCTGATTTTAAATCGTCACTAAGGGGATAAATGGGACTTTAAAGGTGCTGGATACCAAATCCAGGGCCGCTGAATGCTGCACTGGAGCACGACCAAAATATGTAGCCATGTCAGCCGCACCTTCATGCACGTTTCATTTACAGCGTCACTGTTCGAAGACGAGGCAGACAGATTTAGCCGCCACGTTCAGCCTTCACTGGCCTTTTAAAATCCAGTCAGTAGCTTCACAGGCTCTGAGCCAACTGATGCCCCCTATTGTGATGAGAATGTGACTGCTGTTTTGTTGCTCTTCTCTGCACCCTGTTACACTGTGTGTTTGTATACTGTGAAACTGAGAACAGCAAAATGGCAGAGTTTTCCAATCTGACAGAGCTGAAAAGAAATGAGTCGACATAATTTTTGTGAATATCATAACAAACAAACAGTCAGTTCTGGCAAGTAAAGCAAAGCAGGAGTCATCATTTTGCTGCTGTGGCCACATAAATGAGCCTGATCTGTGAGCCTGCACTGGCACACCAGCATGTACCAAACATTAGGACTTTTTCAGTGAATCTGCTCGCTCAGGTTGCTTTTACACTTGATGCAGAGCGTCTCCTGGTCCCACCTTGTTGATCCTTGAAAACTGAGACACATAAAAGTCTGAGTTACTGTGAGCACCTGTAGCTGGATCACTGCTCTAAGTGCAATGGGAACAGCTATGGAAGTTTTTGATTGCACTCGACCATAACAGCTGCACACAGAGCCGCGTGCAAATCGCTGACTTGCATTAAGCAACTTTAATATAACATTGGTGCTACCTTTAAGTTATTTGTATGGGTAAAATCTCGTCTCCGTGGGGAACATATCACGTTTATTTCACTCCCCATTTCTTTTTAGAGTGTGAGTGAAAGAGGCTTGGATGAATCAGTAAAGATCTAAAAGAGGAAGGGGGGAGGCTAAGTTCTGAGGCTGAATTAATTCCCAGACTAATTGCAGGCAGACTTTACAGGGGATAAAAGCTGAAATCCTAAAGCTTAAAGCCCATGGGTCCTCTCCCACTCTGTGTAAACTGCAGTGATGATGTACATAATTTATACTGTCAGTGTATATTTGAAAAAAGAAGAAGAGGAAAAAGCAAAACACACGGGAAATGACTCAGTGGCCTAGATGCATGTTTCCTTTTTGGGGTTTCCTCTGCTTAATTTCCTCCCTCCATCTTTCTCTTTCATTTTAGTTTATCGTTCTGTCTCCTGCTTTTAGAAGGCAGAGAAAAGGCTTCTAGTTCAGGCTTCTCCTGATGTGTTACATCCACTGAGACATAATACCTTTGACTCAAACCATCAATCAAGGAAGTTAAATGTTCAAAGAGTGTCAAACTCTCACAGATTCTCATTACCATAAAACTGAAACGTACTGAGCAGTCGATGAGCAGGCAACATTTTTTCTTTCTCTCGGGTACAACATTCAGCCTTTGACACCATCTCTTATGCCCCGCCCCCATCTTTTCCATGGCCAAATGGCTGTGGTAGACGAGCGCTTGCAGGACAGCTTTATTCAGTCTGTTATGAAGCTGACAGCTTTGGGAGTCCGACCTATAAATGTATAACATCCCATGAAGCTTCGGCAAAAGGCTGCATGACATCACTGCTTTCCCTCCAAGAACACGGCCTTCAAGAAAGTCAGAAAGGGTGTCTCATCCATCCCACACAGAGGTCTTAAATGGAGTCATTCACTGAGCTGTGAGATTTAGAGTAGACTCGTGCTCATTGCTTTGACTTTGTCTGGAGAGCAGGCGGCGCTGCTCTGAATTCAACAAAGCTTGCTTGGCAGATTAAGAAAAGAAGGCCACTGAAAGGCTTAAGATGCTTCTCCAGGCAGGAAGTCTGATGTGTGTTCTCGGCCTCCTGCACCAGATTACACAAGTCGGGGAAATCGGATTCACTCGTCCTGCTGCAGCGAGACGCACACGTGCAAAGATATAATATTTTTAGCTCGAACGATGGAACTGGAGCACCAGTCGTTCCCAGCTAACGGCAGCTCAACCTGCCTGTTAAGTTTTACACTCATTAAAATTTCATTATGAACAAAACTCAGCAAGTGACTACATGTCCAACTCAATGAAATGACTTTCACTACAAAGCCTGCAGAAGGCCTCTATTAATCTTTCTGCTGCTCTTGATTGGAAAATCCTGTTGGGCTTTAGAGTAGCACTTCACTCAACTCAGCCGTCCACTCACACACACACACACTCACACACACACACACACACGGAGCTGAAACTAGATCAGCTGGTGTGTACTTCCAAAAGTTGAAATCCCTGTTTGTGCACCTTCCTCATTGACTGCGCTCTTGTGTAGTGACCACATGCATTCTTCCTGTGTGGCTCCAAACATGCACCGAGACCTTTGGTATTTTAACATGTTCTCTCAAGCATCCCAATTCATGCATTTTCCATGGCCTTTTGGCACAGCAGCACGGTGCTGCAGCAGTTGCATGAGTCACTATATGGACTCTGACCGCTGCCACTTGTCGCTGTGGTTTCAGGGACGTCCTTGGGACTCGTCTCTAAGACGCCCAAAGAGGGATGAAAACTGATGTAGGACCTGCAGCTTCAGTAGTGAGTACACTTCACAAGTCATCAATACTTGATGTCAAACGGCTCCATTCGTTTTGGTGCTGTCGGTGCCTGCCTCCTAATGAACTGGACCTCTCCATGTTTGTGCTGTGGGTGCCTTTTGGAGCCGTTTGGCAATAATCCAAGAAGCTTGTGCTTCTTTTGTTGAGTGAAATTCTGGTATTTTATAAAGAGTTATTTAGCACTGATGGCAGATGTGTGCCTGTGCATTGAACCCATATGGTTTACAGGCCTGCTAAGTTTGCTAGTGTTACATTATTGCCTAAGTTCCAAATATAGTAATGTCCAAAGACTAACACGGCACTGGGCGAAACACCATCACCGAGGCTTCAAGTTCTGGAGTCCATTGGATGATGTCGCAGTTGGAGGCCAAAGCCAGTAACCAGCTGAGATCCTGCAGCAGGAGCACGAGCAGCTCCTGTGTTACTGCCATCACACTCGTAATGGTTTTCTATGAAAGGTGCCTGACAGCCATTAGGAGCGAATAATTAGTGGACAGTCCACTCTACCAGCTGAGCCACAGCTGTCCACAGCTGCTGTGTGTTGGTGTGCAGCTGAAGAATATTGTTTTCAGCCACAATGAAAATCAATACAGCTGGGAGCTGATGGTGTCACAGACAGCCCCTAGTCGATGTGGCTTATGCAGTGGAGCTTGGGTTAAAGATGTTACTCGAATGAAAACGGTAGTTTTCACTGAAAAGCAGGTCTTTCCTTCTCATCCCAGCTCAGCAGCAGAAGCAGCCCATCGTGTCAGAGTCTCAGTTACAGCTCGCAGACCTCGTTGGCCTGTTTGAAGACATTAACTCTTAATTTTCTTCCTTTTTCTGTCAGAAGTATCGATTTCTTTTCCTCCCGTATGAGAGAAGTAGAAATACATGGTTTTAAATGAATTTATGTGCAATTCCCACAATAATTGTGATGTAATTTTCATATGTATATTAGACACTTTGGGTAAGATCATTTCTTTAGGTGTGAAAACATGGTGGAACAGTATCACCATAGTGTGTGCCACGATTTGCCTTTCACTCACCTTTATGATGGCAGGTAATCAGTGTTACAGTGAACATGAGGGAATAATGTGCTCATGTGACTGTCGTGTTGTTGGAAATGCAGGAGAAACTCGGAAAGTTGAGATTCGAGGCAGATGTTTGTGTGCCTGTGCAGGAGCAGGGCTTCACCAGAAAGCCTCATTAAACGTGGTGGAGAGATGGAGCATGTGCAGAAGAAGTCGTATAATGACAATAAAGTTATTCTGTTCCAAAAGACCAAAACAAAAACAGCTAAATTTGGATCAGATCTTGTGTTCAGGTAAAAACAGCTGGTGTAGGATGCACTTGGAGTGGAGTAGAGTAGAGTAGAGTAGAGTAGAATAGAACAGAATGCCTTTATTGTCATTATACAGCTGTACAGTGAGATTGCACCCTGCTTGTCCTTTCCTTATACCATATTCCAAGTAGCGTAGCTATAAGTCACTGTAAAACTGGAGACAGTGACACCTTAATACAAAGAGGGAGTTTCCCAGGGTCAAAGGTCAGTGTCTGTGCTTGTTTAAAGTGTAAATTGGGCGTCATGCACCTGAGCATATGCAGACAGATGCTCTGACCTTGGTGACCCTGGGCCAGCTTTATGGATTTAGATGAGGCTTGTGTGTGGGCCAGTGATGGCAGATTACACCCGTTTAATGCTCTGACTGGTCTCCAGTCTCCCCCGTCATTAACCTCTGTGATATGGGCCCATTAGCAGGACCTCCACCTTCGAAGATGGAGCGAAACGTTTTGAGCGTGATGAAGTGATACTCGTGTGTTTCTGTGCAAATCAGTGATCTCTGGAAAAACTGGATAATGTGTTTGAGTTTGTAAGAACTCTAATCGATGCTGATATCTTCTAATGGAGCAGGAGAGTGTTTTAGGATCCAGAAAGCTGCTTAAATGTGAGAAAACCAAACCGTGGAAGGGGAACGATGTGGATCTAAGACCTGGAGTCTTCTGCTGTTTGTGAGCCATCAATCCGAAGTCTGTCAAAGAACAAGAACTTGAATCCTCACTGTTCTTATGAAGACCTCGTGTGACAACAAGGAGGCCGTCCCTTTGTTCCCAGTGAGCTGTTTCTGATCCACAGCAGTAATCTGCTGCTCTGTTCTATCTGTTCATGACATCCTGACTTCACACAGCAGGAAAAGCACAGGTGTAAGTAATTCTATCAGTTTAAGAAAGTCCGATAAGGATGCAGCTACTCTCACTTCACGGAGAGGAAACATCACCACGAGCTCCAGAAGCCTCTTATCCTCTTTACAGCTGCTGTGTCTTTCTCACACTTTAATCAGAAGGCATATTATTATCACATAATATTACTTGTGCATGTACACATAGAGGGAAATGCGCTTCCAGTGACTCACACTGAGCGTGCTCTCACTGACACACAGCCCAGAGCCAGTGTAGAAGTTTTGTCTAAGCTACAACGAGAGGATGTAGGTTAGCGTGAGTCCGGGGGGCGATTCAGATGCTATTTTATGTTTGTATTTTTATTTATTAATCTCAGGTTCTCCCCAGGACAAAAAGTCATTGTTGCTAAGGTGCACGCGGTCTCTGCAAACCGCTTCAGATTAATTTAATGGTTTTTGGATGCAATTTGCATAAATCCAACATGTGCATGTTGGTGTGTGTTCAGTGAGTCAGCTCAGAGGCGGTGGTGCTGGTGGAGTCGTGCTTTTAAAATAATGAACTGGTTCTCTGCGGAGCCTACGAGGGTTTTCAAAAAATAGTTTGACCAGAACGACGGCCCAGGAGGAACGCGATTACATAAACACGGAGCTCCCACATTGTTCTGATGCGTCACAGGAGGTGAAAGCTGTCATGACGCAGCTGCGAGGGCCCACAGAACCCACTGGGGCGTCTCGGGGTCCGGGTGGGTTTTCGTACTGGGATCAGCTCAGCTGCTGTCAAAGTTAACTTCCTGAGTTTTCATATGTTTGTGTTCATGCTGAAGCTTAGGAAAGAAATGGTTACATTTTAGAGGCTGTGCTTTATTACACACCCACATCAATATTAATTACGATTTTTACAAAATATAAAAATCTAAACGCAGTCTTCGTTTTATGAGGATGTTTCCATCTCAAAGGGGAATAAAGGTGTGAGTCAGATCGAGGAAATTTGCTGCCTCGTGCTTGTTTGGCCTTGTTGACCACACGCTTCCCACTCTTTTCTTTTTTTGTTCTCCTAAGTCTTTTAATAGCTCATCTTTAACCAAGAACCTCTTGGCTATTTTTTCCATAAGTCGTTTGTTTGAAGCGAAGCGTCAAACCTGCGTTTCAGCTTCAGTGCCTGCTGTGAAGAGGAAGGTGCCAAATAAAGGTGCTCTGGGCTTTGAAGCAGCGAGCAGCTCGAATGTCCTGTTTACACTTCATATGTAAAATAAATGCATGGAAATATTTGATGTTGGATCCTCAAACTGAAT
Organism: Apistogramma diplotaenia; assembly: GCA_015052665.1. Taxonomy (NCBI): domain Eukaryota; kingdom Metazoa; phylum Chordata; class Actinopteri; order Cichliformes; family Cichlidae; genus Apistogramma; species Apistogramma diplotaenia. Next base: position 24,277 of record VOQJ01014905.1, read on the forward strand.
GTCTGACAAAAACAAAATAGAGATGATGATGATGATGATGATGAAGTGGCCCAAACCACCACGAATATGAAATATGAAAAGCTGAGGGACATTTAAGCCCATATTAGTGGAGGCAGGTAGAATTTTCACCCTATATGTATAATTGTGTGGATCAGAGCAAATCCATAATGCAGTCAAACTTGATTTATTATTTATTTTAGTATTTAATTCGTTTTGCCTTCATCAGATAGCGTACAGAGATGATATCAAAGGGCCCGGGGTCGCACACGAACCGGGCCGCCTGCACCACCCTGGTGCCCAGTTCTTGATTTTTTTAAATATGTATGCTGTAATTAAATATGTATGCTACATGTCATTAAAAGCTGCCACGTCATTCATGCCTGTGATGAGTGACCGTAGACTTGTGACCTGTAGGTCACTGCCACAGGACTCAGTGTAGCAGCTCTTTATCGTACTTGACTCTGTGCAGCACCAACACCAACCAGCTCAAGAGTATGCATCATAACAAAAACATGAATATCAGCTCTTCAGATGTTAATGGCATCACTTAAACATTTCTAGCATTTGCTCCTTAAGTTTGTCCCCAGCTGTTTCCTGTAGGAGGCGCTGTGCAGAGGACGGAGCAGCTCCTCATCACCTGCTTGGATGAACCTGAAGTTGTTGTCGTTGGTGTCGTTGCTTCTCCTGCTCCTCATCTTCATCCCGCTATTTTGG